>JAEUWK010001909.1:0-63231 GCA_018524425.1 Podaxis sp. AQ795752 | reverse complement strand
ACTAGTTCTTTCCCCTTTGCTCATCCTCAAGCCTTTGCCTTAGTTGCAACCTGAGTGCATAACAAAGGTTGTAACAACAGGTGTCTCTCCATTCTTTGCTAACAAGGGTTATCACCCTGCCATCTCCATCCATCCTGAATGAGACCTTGTGTGCACCTGGGCCCGATATTTTGTGGTCAACCTCAATGACTTATACTCTGTCCTTAAGACTGAAATTGCCTGAGCCCAGGAGCATTATCAGGCATCTGCTGATGTCCGCCGACAGTCTGCTCTGGACTTCAAGATTGGCAATAAAGTCTTTGTCAAAGCTCAATACTTCTGGACTACTAGGCCTTCTAAGAAACTGTCTGAGAAATTCTTAGGCCCATACAAGATCATTGCTCAAGCTGGTTCTCACTCCTTCACCCTTCAACTCCCTGACTCTATGCATGCGGTACACCCAGTCTTCCATGTTTCTATGCTTGAGCCTTCAACTCCTAATACCATTCCTAACCATGTCCCTCTGCCTCTGCCTCCAGTCATCATCAATGATGAGCCTGAGTACAAAATCAAGCGGATTGTGGACTCCAAGATTGACCATTGTCGCCAGTCATGTCCACTCCTGTACAAGGTCATTTGGGCTGGTTATGAAGGCACAGACAAGGAGTCTAGTTAGCTAACAGCTAAGGAACTCAAACATGCACAAGAGCTAGTAGCCAACTTTCATGCCAGCTACCCTGACAAGCCGGATCCTCTATCTATTCTCTGATTCCCTTACCTCTGGCTTGGCCCTGTTCTTACTGTTTCTGTTCACACTGGCATTGACCCAAGAAAACATATTATATATAAAAGTTCAAAAGAATTTGTATCTACAGGAGAGTGGACCTGCTACTTGTCTGCCTCTCCACCCTTGTCCTCCTCTTCCTCATCCTCTGCCTCCAAGTCCTCCAGACCCTCCTCTCCTCTGATCACCTCTTCCTCCACTTCCTCCTTGTCCACCCCCTCTGGCTCCACCAATTCCATCTCGGCTCCCTCCTCCATGTCCACATTGTGGACCTCCTTGTTTCCCTCCTCCGGCTGTCCTTCCCTCTGCTCCTCCTCTGCCTTGGACCCACTCCTGTCCACCATGTACCCTCGTGGAACTTCCTCCTCCATGATGTCAAACACCTTCCTGAGGAGGGCATTGTTCTCCTCCTGAACATGCCAGAGGGCTGCAATTTCCCTAGTTAGGGCCTTGACTGCCTCTATGGAAGTCTCAGTCAAGTCTGTGAAGAGGGTGACCCACTTCTGGCTAAGCAGGCCATAATGGGGTACCTACCAGACTCACAGGTTAGCTTACCGCCAACCCCATCCTCCATGTAGGTACTTACTATGCTGTGGAGGGCCCCCATTATTCCTACCTCCAACTCCAAGATATCCTTACCTGTTCAGGTAAATGGGTTGAGGATGTGAGGGATTGGGTGCTGAGGCCTGTGTGGATTGCAGTCAGCGTCCTCGACCAGGGCATAAGGCTCACACTGGGACTTCTTATGGTAACACCCAGTACAAGAGTGGATCCGTGGCTCTAGAGATACAAGTCAGCAAGGCATATGAAGAGATAAGGAAGGACTTATTCTCATGGGGCAGGCATTCCAGTCCCATCTGGTGGCACTGACAGCACCTGTTGTCTCCCCCCATCTTCATGGGGAGCTGCTTCTGCAAACCGGCCAGACAGTCCATGATTTGGACATCCAAGTCCATGTCCACTGCATCCACTGCCTTCACCACCTTCCCCTTCCCCTTCTCCACTCTCTGTCTCTCTGCCTCCACCTCTATTTTTCTCTTCTCCTCCTCCTGCCACTTCTCCCCTTCCCTCTGCCTGTCCTCCTCCTCTCTCTGCCTCTGCCTCTTTCCTCTGCTTCTCTTCTTCCTCCACCCGCCTCCACTCCTTCTCTACCTTCTTGACCTTCTTCCTCCTCCACCTTTCCTCCTTCTCTGCCTCCGACTCCTCCTGTCTCCCATGCTTCTTGCTGGGACCCGCCTCCATCATCGCGCCCTCCGGGGTGGGTGTTGAGTGGCCTTATTGCCACTGTTGGTAGAAGGCAGTGAAAGCCGCCATCATAGAGGGGTTGAAGGGGGTGGCATTGTTGGCACTGTTGTTGCTGTGGGAAGCCATATGGGCAGGAAGCAAGTTTTTGAATGAAGTTTGTCATCCACCAGTGCTCCTTTTGTATCTGACAGAAAGTTCAGGGCAGGTATCCACTCTGCTTCTGGGCCTTGGAGGCTTGGCCCTAAGGGGGGAATACTGTTATGGACCCCAATTCTCATCCGTTAAGCTTTCAAGCCCTGGTTACAAGGCACTCTTGGTGGGCCCAGACCAGCCAGTTCACCTCCCAATCCAATCGGACAGCAATCGCAAGCTTGTTCCTCTAGACTACCCCTCTGCCAGTCTCCATTCTAGGGCCCAATAACCAATTTCTTCATGCACATTTCATCCTCCTGTCTCATAATAATCATTCTTCCTGAAACCCAGACCTTCCACTATTTTGATTGTTTCGCTATCCCTGGTTGTCCAGATGCCAAACAGACACTCCTCACTTTGAAATTCACTGTAGTTTCACGATAGTTTCAGCTCTCACCTGACTCTGATAACTGTTTCAAGGACTTTCAAATTACTAGTTACTTGACTACCTATCCCCGGATCCTTATCCTGACTGCTAGTATATAAGTAGACTACTTCCACTGTAGTTCGGTAGTCAGAATATCAACTTAGGACTTTCTCCCTCTGTTCCCTTATCTGCTACAGCCCCATCTCTGTCTGGGACTGTCCTGTCTTCATCCAACCCTGTCCGCTCCCGTCCAACAAGTTGTAGATTGGCCAAGTGGGGCCACTATGGTTCCCAAGGGGCACAACACATAAGTTGAAGCCAAGGCCTCATCTACCCAGGTCCACAAATCATCCACTCCTGTCCGCTCGCAGTCTGCCCCTGTCCAGAGTCTGCCTCCTTAACAATAGCTGACCTTATATCTACACTATGTACATCCCAATACATTGGGTTTATTGTATGTTGGTGTAAACTTAAGGTCTATGCTCTAAGTAAGCCTCAGTAGGCTTACAAGAATTCTACTGTGGCCTAGCTGAGAGTCAGTAGAATCCTACTAATAGTAAGACTTGAGCACCAGTAGAAATCCACCAGTGATCAACTTCTGGAAACTAGTAGAATTCTACTAGTGATCATACCTAGGTATTAGTAGGAACTTACTGGTAGTCAACCTCTAGTAACTAGTATAATTCCACTAGTGGTTATGCCCAAGTACCAGTAGAAATCTACTGGTGACACATTCTGAGAACTGGTGGGAGGCAGTGGAATTCTATTGGCAACCATACTTTGAGAGTCAGTAGAATTTACTGCTAATCAATGGGATGTATGTACTTAGGACAGTGTATAGTATGTGCTTTATACAGCAGGCTGTATGTCCTATAAACCAGATGCATCAGTCCCTTGCCCCAGATATCTACTAGTCTTACATAGTCGTGGGTTGTGTGAAGCAATGGAAGGCCATATGAACAGGGCACCCATTCAAAGGCTTGTAAGAGGCTGTTAAGCAGATTGGCGTTGTGCTGGAATGGCAAGGCACATGTCATTAGTCTGCATCAAAGGTGGTGCGAAGTAGGAGGTGCATCTGATGATTAAATAGCGTAAGCAAGAGGATGTAGTCAGAGATAATATGTACCGGTGATCACTACAGACGACTACAGCATAAGCCATTTGATAAGGCACTGGAAAAATCGGTTAATACAGTTTACATATATAACTCAGTTATGCTTACGGTTGAGGTCTTCAATAAATGACCAGTCCGCCACCCGTCGTGTCATGACCTGAAAACCACCGGTGTTGATTAAAACCATGGGTGAGTTTCAGGGTACTGAGTAGTGAGCCCGAGGTATCTTGATGCGCATTTTGGTATCCTCCTGACCATTGACAACATAGAGAAATTTGAATGAGAACAAGTCATTGGGTGCGAAGTGGGATCTTTATTTGGAAACCGAGATTTGTGATGTGATGGTGACTTTGATCGACGACAATTGTGTAAATCATACTGACTTGTCTTTCACCCTCACGTCCCTCACCCTCGTATTCAACAAGTGCGTAGAAACGCATTGACATAGCATGGTGCAGAAAACAAAAACAGAGGGTGCGTCTTTCTTTCTTTCTTTCTTATCCCAACCCACCTTGTCCAACCATGTATCAATCACCACCAGCCGCCCACTTACCATCCGAACCATAGGTCCTTCCCAAGCTGAACAACTTCTACGTGTCACCTCAGGCATCGCAGCCGAACTCATCAAAGCACATGACTCCAATACTTCCGTTTCCCTCAACGAAATCCGTGCCCGCATCTCCAAAAAATATGGTTTTGGTGGTGTACCACGTCTGGTGGACATCATCAGTGCCATTCCAGATGAGTACAAGAAAGCACTGCTACCCAAGCTCAAGGCGAGGCCAATAAGGACTGCCAGTGGTGTACGTAGTATCTTGACTCTTTGTTTTTTTAAAAAAATTCACTGATGGTTCCTGTCTGGGTTGGTTATTGGGTGTACGTCCATACGTGGTTCACGAAATAGATTGCGGTTGTTGCGGTTATGTGTAAGCCACACCGGTGCCCGCATATCGCTATGACGGGGAATATCTGTGTGTTCGTAGACACATCCCCCTTCTCTCTCCCATGAACGTCTTTGACTCATCCCATCACTGAATCTATAGGTACTGCCCAGGAGGACCTGACTCGGACTTCGATTACAGCACACAAAGTTATACAGGCTACGAACCTACGAGTATGCGCGCGATCCGAGCGCGGTACGATCCATACGAACAAACAAGAGGACGAGTAGAGCAGCTGAAGAGTCTGGGACATAACGTGGACAAGGTACTGCTCACTTTATCCCTTTACTTGCATGATACTAAAGTGGTCATAGGTCGAATTCATCATCATGGGCGGCACATTTATGAGTATGCCAGAGGACTACCGAAATAAGTTTATCGCCCAGCTACACAACGCATTGTCCGGGTACACAGGGCTGGATGTGGACGAGGCAGTTCGGTACGCGTTCTGCCCCATATATATCCCCTTCGCCACTGACACTCATACCCCAAATATCCAGCTTCTCGGAACAAAGCAAATCCAAAGCTATTGGCATCACCATCGAGACCCGACCAGACTACTGCCTCCGCCCACACCTTTCCCAGATGCTACGTTACGGCTGTACTCGACTCGAAATCGGTGTCCAATCCGTCTATGAAGACGTCGCACGCGACACGAACAGAGGTCATACAGTTCGCGCCGTCTCAGAGTCTTTCCACCTTGCCAAAGACGCCGGGTTCAAAGTTGTCGCGCATATGATGCCCGATTTGCCTAATGTCGGTGTCGAAAGGGATCTGGAGCAATTCAAGGAGTACTTTGAAAACCCAGCATTTAGGAGTGACGGGTTGAAAATCTATCCAACGTTGGTCATTAGGGGCACGGGATTGTATGAGTTGTGGAGAACCGGGCGGTATAAGAATTATACGCCGAATGTGCTTGTGGATGTTGTCGCGAGGATTCTAGCGCTGGTGCCGCCTTGGACGAGGGTTTATCGCGTGCAGAGGTGAGTGGCTTGTTGGCGCCATTCGATTAAATTTTGGTGTTGATGCTGAGTTGTGCGCCAGAGACATCCCTCTCCCGCTTGTCACCAGCGGCTGTGAGAATTCGGGGAACCTACGTGAACTTGCTTTGAACAGGATGAAAGATTTTGGTGCTGTATGTCGAGACGTGCGGTTCCGTGAAGTTGGTGTGCGTACTCACCCCTTGCGCCTATTCTCCCATAACCGATTCGGCTTACCCGATGCTAACAGATTCACGAAATTCATCATAAAGTCCGTCCTGAATCTGTCGAACTTCTTCGAAGAGATTACACTGCCAACGGTGGATGGGAAACATTCCTCTCATACGAAGACCCGGAGAAGGACATCCTCATCGGTCTTCTACGCCTACGTAAATGCTCGGAAGAGGGTACCTTCCGCCCAGAACTCCTCCCTGCCTCTCCTAACTCCGACTCCATGTCTGGAGGGTGTAGCATAGTTAGAGAACTACACGTATACGGCACAGCTGTACCAGTACATGGACGTGATCCGACAAAGTTCCAACATCAAGGTTTCGGGACGTTATTGATGGAAGAGGCGGAGAGGATTGCGCGGGAGGAGCATGGGAGTGTAAAGATTGCCGTTATTTCGGGTGTGGGGACGAGGGATTATTATCGTAAGTTGGGGTACGAGTTGGATGGGCCGTATATGAGCAAGATGTTGGTTTGAGGGAAAGTGTGGAGGGGGGTGTGCGTGTATAATATTGTATGTAATTTATCTGCTTTGCTTTCTTTGAATTAATTTTAGAGTGGTCGTTTGTTCGGATCGCGTTCTGACTCCGATTTATGGATACTGGGCGCTGGGCTCTGATTGACTGGTGTCAATATTGGCAATTTCTTGGGAAGGATATTCAGTAATTTACAAGAACTAGTGTGACATATCTGTATATACTCATGTTAGATTTGTTTATAACGCTGATATTCCAGTTATTGCACGTTCGTTCAGCGACCAGCAATGTCTACGCTGGCAGAGATCCAAAGGATTTTCTGAAGATTAGATATATTATATTCAAAGCTCCGGCATTCAAATGTCATTCCTCCTTGCGCGGATGAAGAGCTAACATGTTTCGTCACTGGGGTCACCTTGCAACCTCCCGTGAGACAAATCCACTGGCTTACTACGCCCAAAGGGACCGAGAAGGAAACGGTATGTACATTCCGTGCCTTCTTCTTTCGCTGAAATTCATGCACCAATACTGCCAGGTTCATATGCCTCGTTGATGGTGGTGTTTTCCTTCTGGATCACCCATCTAACATTTCGAGCGGTAAGGGTTTATAACCTCCCACCATCTCTTGTTCCAATCATATTTAATGTACCTTAGGCGATGAACCTATTTGGAGTGCACTTATCCGTGACGAATGCATTGTGGTAACCTGTTCGCTGAAAAGCTTAAACAAGCTTATTGCCCTGGTTGGCGATGGCAATGCATATCGTCAACTGCTATGACCATTTCGGCGCCGATCCTGGCCGCTACATCAATGTGAGCCACATAGGATAACTAAGGCCGTGGTCCTTTTTCTTATTTGACTTCATGACAGTGCATGCATCCCTCGTATTTGTTTCCCAAAATTCGATCTCATTGTACTTGATCCTTCCATGATTCTGAAATCAGGCCTTACTATCCACCATGGCACTCGAGGAGATAAGAATTATGTCGTGGCAGAGGATGGTGGTCTGCGTGGATTTCCAGGAAATACTTCTTGTCCGCGTCTTCGGCCCCTCATACCCCCAGGAAACCGTCCCATTATCTATTCTGTAAACCCGTTCTTAGTGGTCCTGAGCGCCTGCATTAGGACTCTCGACCCTCTGGGGACCGCCATGGACAGCCTAACTTGCCACCGGATGCTCTACTGCTGTACAATAAGACTGTGCAACTGGGAGAAGCTATATTCCGGGAACCATCCAAGAAGTCCAGCGGCCAAGGACCTAATGACTCGAGTGCAACTGCCAACAAGAATTCGAATCCACCCTCTGTAGCTGCAGGCAACGACGATGACGACGATGACAGTTATGACGATGATGAAGTGGATCTGAACTCCGCGTTTTAGGAGGTGGAATACCACCGGCGCCGGAAGAAGTCACGGAAATGGAGGCGCGAAAAAAGGCCCTCATGGCTTATGGAGAGGCTCTTATGGGAGGACCTATTGGTGTGTCATCCCGTGCGGCGTGTCACCTATAACTAAGTGTTATTTTCAGACCATGACCCGACGGAAGAGGACATATCGCTTCTTAAGGAACTGGGGTGTGCGTTCAACTGGGTGATATGTGTGTCAGTATATTGGCTTGAGGCTCCCAGTGTCTTATTAAGAAGCTCGTGGCCGCCAAACGGACGCAGTGATTGCTCGTACATTTCGTTTCAACAGATTAGGCGTATAGATAAGCGTCTTTATGTTACGTGGTCGCACCACCCTGTGGCTTCTCCGAGGCTGTAGCGAAATATTACATGAATTGACAACGGATGAGAACTATGTGGGAAAATCCCATTGGGTGAAATCCCTAAGGGTGGTTCCCTGCTTGATAGCGTGTACGAGCGAGCCGCGTTCGGGTAAGAGGGAAGCGGGCCCCTATTCCACAAGACAACTGCACAGGCGCAGATCTTACTGGTGAGAGGTGGAAGCGCACTGGTGGACAGCCAGCCGCTTCCTGTGGGGAGGTGTAGGATCGGAGGAAACGAGTGAACAAGCCGTGACCTTGACTCTCGGTTGCCAAAGACGATAACTCATTCCGACACGGATCAACAAAGGGCCCGCGCAGAAACGGCGAGATGAGGAGGACAGGCACCTCCTCATGGACCTCAGTCTTAAGTGCACAACCCGCTATATAGCTATGTCTGTTACCAACCGAAATTACTCCCAGTCTCTGGGTGAGCCAGCTAAGGAAGGCTCGTTCAACTCATAGTTAATACCCTTGTCTGTTAGCGTGGTGGGGCTCTCCATCCTTGCACAACCGCCTGGCCATTTTCTCGAGTCTAGGGCTTTGAAAGTACATTAATGCCGGGTCTTCCACCACATTCAACTTGTCCAGGAGGCGTGAGATCAGCTCATCGTAAACACGGAAGATTATATCCATAGAGGACTCCATTGTGATAAACCAATGATCAATGAGTGCTGAGCTACGAGCAAGAGATACTCTTCCTTGAAGAACAGTAGAATTGTGAGCAGAAAAAGCCTCAAGAGAAAGCACAAAGAAAGGACTAGTAGTACGATCTAGATTACGTTACCAAAGAAAGAGAGATGCACGGATCACTAGTCGATTTAATTGAGGAAAGAAAAAGTGGCTGGCTGACGAGATTAATCAAGACGAAAAACTATGTAAGACGCAAGAAAAGCAGCAGAAACAGATACCTAGCAGATTAACGGATGAAGTAAATGAATGAGAGATTTTGTCCAAAGAGAGCCAATGGCGGAGTCAACGGAAAGGAGTGGTTAACTCGAAGCACAAATGACAAGCAACGAAAGCAAAAGGCAAGTGGAATTAAAGAACCAGCTACTCAAACCGATACCGCTTTCCGCATCCTTTCCCCATCGGGAAACAGTTACCTCGACTGAGGTACACCATTCTGCACTCGGGCATTCACACCACTCACATACACAGGGCCAGCACCACCAACCGTGCTCGCACTCTCCGGCGGACTATATGGACTCACGAGCGGCAAAAACCCCGAACCCGAACTCGAGCCCGAATTCGGCGCTAGAAATCCACCACAGACGGGAACATCCCCTTGTATACCACTCTCATTCAGATGACTAGCAGAGGAAAGCAACGCAGCATCAAACGGCTGTGTCATCCCACTTCCCGGACTCATTCGGTCACGTCTGGGTGAAGGCAAGAACGGCATTGAGGGTGAATGCGAAGGTGACGAGGAACTTGAATGTGATGGTGCATTCGGATGTGAATATGTGGGTGGGAGAACTAGCGGGTAATTTTCGGGCACGGAGGGAAACGCGTCGAAGAGGTCGGAATCTAGTAATGACGAATTCAAGTTCGAGCTTGTCGAAGACACCGAAACCCAAGATGATGGTCGCATCGCGTGCGTACCTGGTGGTGCGGTATCCGTTCTCCTACGCATATGTGAAGCGTATCCGCTCGAAGGCGATTCTGATGAGAGATTATTTGTCCGTGCCACCGGCTGAGGCGTCGATGATCTGCTGGTACCTTCAAAGTCGAATGAGAGGGAGAGTGAGGTATCGGATGATTTGGGTGGGAGCGGTGGGAGGAAGGGCGAGGGTGATGTTTGTGGAGTTTGTGATCTAAGCGAGGTTGTTCGGACGGGTGGTTGAATCACCACATCCTTATCCTCAGAACTGCCCAACGGTAGGATGATATTGGGTAAAGGTGGCAACGCAGGTGGAGGATCACTGCTCATCCGACCTACCAACGTATCAAAAGTCTAGATCAGCAACGCACCCAACATAATCGGCAAAGACACTCACTAGACGTACTATGCGTGCTCAGAGTACTAGCCCCACTCTTCGTCCTCGCTCTCTGCCACATCTTCCCAGCAAACGTCGCCGCCCTCGCAATACTTGAACTCTCCCGCCCTTCTTTACCCTCTTTCCCCTTCCTAGACGGCGAAATCGAAGGCCACGACATCGTACCACCAGCACCTCCCTTTCCAACTTCACCAAGCTCGGATGCGACATCCGGAGGGGTTACAGCAGTAGGCACCGAATCCTCAGACGAAATCTCCGACGAAGTCGATACGCTGTTCCTCGTATGCCCATCCCCACTTCCACCATGCCCATCCTTACGCGACTTTGACGCAAGCCGACGGAAACTCGGGAATTTCGATTTCGGGGATTTGGACGTCAAACTCGCGGGCTTGCCCATCCCAATCTGTTCCTCCGGTGTCTTTGGCCTCAACCCATCCTCCTTCACCGAATCCAACAAATGCGGGACAGAAGGCGACTTGAACCGTTTACTATAATACTGTTGCTGCACATCCCGAACATCCATGGAGCTCGTAGTTGTGGTTAACGTCGCAGTCGACCCAAGTCTCTCTCGATCCTCATCTACATGCATCAATGCCGTCGCACCCACAGCAACATTCTTCGCCCGCGCGAGGGTATTCCTAAACGTACTCCTAATCTTGCTCTTGGCTTGTTCCTCCCGCTTCGCTTGCAGCTTGGCCAACGTCCGCCGGTTCTCTTCGGCTTCTTCTCGTGACAAACGATGGACTTCGACCCCATCAGCACGTTTGATGATAGTCTCGTGACTGCCGTCGCCATCTTCGGGACCACTAACAATGACGGGAACTGAGGATTCGGTGGGAAGTGACCCTTTTTCAAGCGATTGTTCGAGGAGGACAGTGCTTTGCAAGAGGTCCGTGAGGTCTCCAAAGCCTGGACTTGGGGGAACGACGGGGGCAGAAGAGGACGATGCTGTAGTGGTAGTAGTTGGAGCCGTTGCGGATACCGTCCGCCCGACTCGCGGAGTTTGGGGAATGAGAGGACCTTTATTGACCGCAGGTTCAACTTCCCGCCTCTTGTGATGCACGACAGCTTTAAATGAGGATTGAGCAGTGGTATCACCAACAGAGTGAGGCCGCTGGGGAAGAATCGTAACGGAGCCATGCTCTGCGTCCTCCACGTGCTCCTGCATGCCTTCATCTTCATCTAGGTCGCGTTTTTTATCAGGTGGGGTAGGAGGGTAATACACTAGATCTGACTTTCTGGGCAGTGCGCTCGTTGGACGGCTGGAGGGTAGGAACATAGGGACTCCACGACTCGTCGATGGCGTAACGCGCTGCGCGACCTGGATATGGCTCGGGCTCAGTTCGACCATGCTCAGGGGTCGGATTGGACTGATATTGTCACTCTCGATACTTGGCGTGGGGAAAGAAGACGAAGGAGCTCGCGACGACTCCGATTCGTGAGTAGGTGGAAGAGAAAACTGTGGTGCATGAGGTGTAGTCGGTGACGATGGAACTTGTGCGGCGTCCTCCACAACTTCGTCCTCCGAAGGTAAAGGTGCAACCTCCACTTGCTTGACTTTCTCAACCCCGGAATCATTCTTCGCATTCACAGAAGAACCAATGGCGTCCGTCTCCGACCCACTGCGCTCCAGTTGTGAGGACGCAAGGACGTCACTCGGGAGAGATGGAGATAAAGGGAGGGTCACACCATCGAGTGATAAAGCCGGCGGAGGGGCTTTCTTGGCCACAGACTCTACTTTTGATTGTTGAGGTTGAGGCTCCGGGTGAGGTTCCGACAACGCCTGCCCAAGTGACCGAGTCGAAGAGGGTTGAAATTCCAGGATGGAAGCCATAGGAGGTGGCGAGGAAATAGCCATAACGGGTGAAATGATGGCACTCTCATCATCACTGAAGATAACTTCCGGTATGCTTGGCACCATTTGCGAGGTATCAGTGGGTGGACTGCCGAGGCCCGCGGCTCGGAGAAGGAGCTTATGTGAAGAAGGAACTAGAGATGGGGATGGAGAAGGAATGACGGCTGGCTCGGAAGGAGAGAGTTGAGCAGATTGGTTGATTGAGTTGGACGAGACTTCCTTGGTGGATTCATTACTGGAGATAACGTTGATAGATGGAGCAGGAGAGCTCTCTGGTTCCACAGCGCCTGGAGGGTCAGGGTGGGAGTGTTGATGGGATGCATCCTCGGATGAGCTTGAGGACAATTTTCCCTCAACTGAAGACGGTTCGGCGACGCAGACGTCTTCTCCATCGGTATGTTTTGGAGCTGGGTCCTGTACTTCTTCCTCCTCCACTGGAGGGGGTCCAATAGCCAGGGTATTCTCTGCCATGTTGGTGCTCTCCCCTATAGGAGTCATAATTTCAGGAGACACAGTCGTATCACCCTCAGAGGTCCGCGTTTCCTCGATCACAGCAGGTGGGGCATCCTGAAGAGGAGCCTTTTCCGCTATCCCGGCGGACTCTAACGCGGTGGCAAACGACGAAGGGGGAGGTGTAGCCATAGCCCTAGGTATGGCATCCAACGAGTTCACATCATTCACAGCAACGTAAGGGGATTCAGGCGGTGAAGACAGTGAAGGGGAAGTTAAGGGGGTATTGTCGTGATCAAAATAATTGGTCGTGATGTTTACGTTTGACAAAGAAAATGAGCGTCGTTTTTCCGTGCCTACACCCGCACTCGACGGACCAGGTCCGTAATCCAAAGGTGAATTGGCACGTTGAGGATGTGCACTCCCATTTCCACCCGGGCCGCTGACCACTCGGACGGGTTGGGGAATTCGATTCCCGTACAGCTCGCCTTGGCGTCGAGGATGCCCGTCGGCGAGCGGTGGTGCACCTAGGCCGAAACTACCACGGGGAACAGGGACACCGCCTTTTTTCTCGAACCGGGCGATCTTTTCGCGTAGGCCGCTGGCAGTGTTGGGTGGGGTGGCGGAGTGGGGGGTTGGTTGGGGAGTAGGGGATACGGAGCGTTGTGCAGAGGAGGCATTGGCACCTGTGCGTTGTTGAAGAGCTGCAATACGCTCCTTGAGATTTACGGGCGGAGCCTGCACCCTTGAAGATGACCTGAGAAAAGACATTGTATGGAAGTGTGAAGTTGGAAGTTGAACATTGACGTACATTCAAAGGTGCGTTGAGTGGATGCGGTTGAGGTGATTTCTGAGTCGGAAAGGCGACCAGACGAGCCTGCGACTAGCAGCTGTGAACCGACTGGAAGAGGGAGATAGATGTTAGTGGGAGAAAACGAACATCAAATAATGATGCCTCTTTACAACTGTGCCTTTCCGGTCTGTTGTCAATTAGGAACCTGACTTCCCATTTGGCTCTGTTTGGTTGCCACGCCTTTGCACAATCCTCATCCCTGAAACCATCTCCATCCCTGCTTCCGATCCATAGACCCCATCCATGGCGGCTTCTGCCCGATGCGTGTGATCATGGCTACCCAGTTTTCAGTTGTCGTATGTCGCTTGTGTTTGTTCTCGACTAATTCATGACCCAAGACTAGCCCCGAGCGCCGCACGTTGAGTTGAAACAATTAGACGCGCACGCAAAAAAAATTTACGTATATTTCAGCTGGCATCCGGCAAAGGACATGAAATTAATTGTGATACTGGCGTTTCTGGTGGAGATAGGTGGGTACCACTCCAAATGTTTGATCAACGCAAGGATCTCTGATGGTCAAGGGGTTGATGATATGTGCCAGTTGTATACATAATTTCTGGCTTCCAGTTTCAAGTATATCCGTTCAGAAAAATCTCCAAGTGATGGAGAGGGGCTTCTTGGTAACTTTTTCGTCACTGGGGTAGGCAAAATCTATTTTTAGCTTGCCATATACTTCTCGCTCGTAACTAGGGCTGGGTTAAAAACTCTTTGTGTTAAAAACATATTTCAAATTCACACGGTAATAACATGTTTTTAACATATTTCACAACATGGGGCTCGATCGGAGCGTATAAATATTGTGAAATTGGAGTTTTGGCAGCCCTCGGAAAAGTTTCGTGTCTGCTAATACCTGAATATTCTTTGCACCTTGAAAGCATTATCGATGCTTTCTGTTCAACAATGGCGACATCTAACTCATCACTCGTTCCAACACCAAGTGGAATGTTGCCGATTTTGGTCAAGCTCGATAGCCCTGCATTCAAGGCTTTGATTCTTCGAAGCCACCTGGCCATCCCGATGACTGGGATGACTACCTCTTCTACTGGGTTTCAAACAACTTGATCATGCTTTTTCTCTTCGAAATGTCGCAGTACAATAAAACTTATGTAATACATTTTTTCACTGTTTTTACTAGGTGAATCTCACATTAATAACTCGACCGATTCTGATTATAACCCAGCCCTATTCGTAACCCTGAAAATGCTGGGTAGACACGCGAAACTCGTGCAATGAATTTTGATGTCGAGACCAGATCTACGACTGAGCAAACTGCAATGCTTACCTGAGCTATTGCTGTGACGTCCTCCCTGGTTAGGTCAAAGCAGGCATGGGAAAGTTGTCCCGCGTCCAATCAAAGGCGGGCCGGTGGATCTCTGGCTCTGGACGACGGAATGGCAGAATCCCTCAGAAGTGATGGAACACAGTCAATACTCTTCTCTTGATGACAGCCATGGATGCGGTTATTGAGTAATGCGACATATGTTGGGAGCGCGGCTGGGGATGATGGCTTTTGTTTGTCGTTGTTGATAGTTGTAACATTGGTCCCCATCCGTCACTCAAAATTCTTGTCTTCCCCCAAGCTCGCCGCGCCACCCAACGACCAGGAGGTTCTACAGGCTGGCAGAACAGTCCTGACGCAGCGACTGTCCATCTCTGTTAACGCTGTTCTCGTCGTGTACACCACGTCCGGTGCCGCTCTCGCCTCTACTGGTCTGTTCTCTCACCTGCCGACCTGTACATTCTCGTTCTTTCGTTAACATCGACATGTCCTTTAGGTACCAAAATTCTTCAACGGGTCATAACAGCCCACGCTAATTAGCGACTCACACCTCTGCCGCCTTTAAACCATCCAGTCCAATTTGTCTCCCCATGGCTAGCCCACACTCAGGCTATCCCCACCAGGGTCCCACCTATTATCAGCCATCTCCTCCACCCTCCCATGTCTATGGGAACCATAGCCCCGGACCCGGGCATTCCCCAAATCCATATCCATATCTCTATCCCTCCCATCCACCACCACCTCACATGAATTCCCACCACAACACCCTCCATCACCATCCACCCACGTCTGGCCGTATAAACGGACGTGGGGGTTCTTATGCAAACCGCAATGGACATGGCCACCCTCACATGTACCACCAAAATTTTCATCCGCCTCAACACCAGACCTATCCCCATCCACTTCTGCACGCTCCCCACCCCCAACACCCTCATGCACAACATCCCACAAAGTTCCCTCACCCATACACTCCGCCTTATCCCTACCCTTCCCCAACATCTGCTGGACCGTACTCGCCTTCTTGGCAGGCACAACAGCCGCAGTCTCCGCTTCCAAAACAATTGTCTATGCCTCCTCCCAGAGGATTTTCGCCTGCTTATTATGAACCACCTCCCGCGCCTCCACCACCCCAGATTCCTCCACCAGTAGCAATAGCCCCTGAACCCCCTGCGGCCGTTGAAGCTGTTGCCGGCCCGGCCGCCATCGTTGTTTCTTCCCCGCCTGTACAGCAACAACAACCTATGGCTCCACATACGGAGCAGTCTGTAGAGGCTTCTGAAGCGCCGGCTGTTCCGAAGGAAGAAGCTGTTGAACAGTCAGAATCGGTTCAGGACACTGCGTCGACGGAAACCCCGGCCCCGGCAGTTTCTGATGCTTCTACTCCTGAATCTGTTGACCCGCCTAGCACTACGTACACTATGGGAAGCATATCGAACAACCCCAGCACAGACGCAAACATCCCACTCTCGCCCACTCAATCTGTCTCCAGCACGCGATCGCAGTCTCATAAAGCGTCTTTCCCTAGTCCCGTTGCATCGATCGCTATCTGGTCACGACGTCCCGGCGACCCATCAAAAGCTCCTGGAATTATTATATCTCCCCGTGCTCGACCTCCGTCCAACATTGTCCAGAAAGCTTTGGATGCCCGAACTCCCCCTGCTTCTCCGAAATCTATACTCGTTGCGCTCCCAGAAGAGTCGATAGAGGAAAAAGAAAAGGCTCACGAACAGGAACGGTCTGTTGAAACCCAGCCTGAATCGCCCTCAGTTCAAGACAAAGATGTTTCCGCTTCAGGGGTTGGTTTGGCCTCCTCTGCGACGGAAGCCTCGCGGATTGATTCAACCATTTCGTCATCCGCCGTCACAGAGGTTACGGACGCGCCTACACTCCCTGGGTCCCCCATCTCGACGAACACTTCAATTTCGGTGACTGGTGGAACACCTGTTAAGGATGCTGGTGTCTCTACAGCCACAGGCACGATTCCTGTTGTCGTTGCTGATGGAAAGACAGACGCGACACCCACTGTTAGCACAACTACTTCGGCGGCTGGAGTGTCTCCATCGACATCCACTACCCCCGTTGCTTCCACCTCAAAGACTCCCGAACCAGAATCAAAACCAACAACTGCTCCTGCACCTGCTTCTTCCTCTTCACCAGTTCCAGCTCCGGCTCCGGCACCGACTGCACTGTCTGCACCCAAATCCTGGGCTTCCCTTTTCTCTTCTGCATCATCATCCACACACCAACGCGGCACCCTCCCCACTTCATCTGTCGTAGGGATCTCAATCCCTGCGCCGTCCACATCAACCTCAACCCCTGCCATTGCCGTTGCGCCTGCAAAAAAATCTGAGCTGCTTACTTTACTTACAAATGGTCCTAGTGGTGCGAGCGCGAGTGCGATGCAAAGGATCCGGACGCGAGGATTGATTAACTCGGGGAACATGTGTTTTGCGAATGCGGTGTTGCAGGTGTTGGTTTATTGTCACCCGTTTCAGAGATTGTTTATTGAGTTGGGGAGGTTGCTTGGGAAGGAGGGCGAGAGGGGTGGAAGTGGGAGTGGGAATGGGAATGGGAATGCTGGTGGAGGGAAGCCGGTGAAGAGTCAGACGCCGTTTATCGATGCTACTGTTGAGTTTTTGAAAGAGTTCGTGGAGGAGGAGAGGGAGCGGAAGAAGAAGGATGGTGCGTTTGGGTTTAGTGGGAAGGGAGGGAAGGGGAAGGAGAAGGAGGTTTTGAGAGATGAGGATGGAGTGGGGGAGGAGGATGATTGGTCTGAGTCATTTTTGCCGTCGTATTTTTATGAGGCTATGAAGGAGAAGAAGAGGTTCGAGAGCATGCGGGTAAGTTTTTTTTTTTTTTTGGTGCTGGACGTAGTTGATGATTAACACGTTTTTGAACAGGGTGGCCAGCAAGAGGATGCGGAAGAGTTCCTTGGATTCTACCTTGATACTTTGGAAGAAGAGTTGTTGTATATACAAAATAGCCTGGCGCCCCCGCCCAAGTCGTCGTCGAAACAGCATGTTGAGGAGAAGGAAGAGCCGGAGCCACCGGAAGAGGAGGGATGGTTGGAAGTGGGTAAGAAGAATAGGACAATAGTTACCAGGACGGTGAGTGCTTTGACGTCAATCCCCTAGGAAGATTGACGCCATAGTATTTTAGATCAAAGCTGTTGAAAGTCCGATTACACGAATGTTCGGTGGCAAGTTCAAGTCGACGCTCAAGGCGCCCTCACAGAAGGATTCAGTGCTCGTGGAGGACTGGAGATCACTAAGACTGGATATTCAGGTATGCCAATCGTATCCGCTTTTAGGGTACGGGCTCGAAACTGACGTTGTGGCGACAGCGTGACTCGATACATAACATCCAAGATGCCCTTTCATACATCACGCACCCCCAACCTATACAAATGACAAACCCAGCGCGACCGGGCGTGACGATCGACGCGAGCCAGAGGGTGTTGATTGAGGCGCTGCCACCGGTACTGGTGTTGCATGTGAAACGATTCTGTTATGACACGAATGTGGGTGGTGTCGTGAAGGTGACGAAGCAAGTACGGTTCGAGCCCGAGTTGGAGATTGGTTCTGGTATGTGTTTGAGAGACGTGACTATTCGTGAGCCCAGCAGACTGATGCGTTTGGTTGTGCAGATATGATGGCGCCGACTGGGAAGCGTCCTCAATCGACGAAATATAGATTGTTTGGTGGTATGTCTTTCTCGCGTTCCTTACACTCTTGATTTGATATACTGATTCCACTTTGCAGCTCTTTACCACCACGGTCACTCAGCATCAGGCGGGCATTACACTCTCGACGTTCTTCACCCGAACCGGTACCCAGGCGCGAAGCTCAAGGAGGGTTGGGTGAGGATTGATGATGAGCTTGTGAGTGATGTGAGACCGGAGGATGTATTTGATGCGTGGGAGAAGGATGAGACAAGGAATGCCTATTTGTTATTCTATAGACGGATACGTGCATGAGCGTGGCTGAGGCGAGGAGAAGTGGGCTTTTGTAGTTCTTTGTTGTGATGCTTTGTTGTTGCTTTCTACCTTAGTTTTTTCTACTCTACTTTCAACTAGAAGCTCATTCCTTGAGCATATTCTCAAAGTTTTTGAGTTGGATCTTGTGAGAATTGTTGAATGTATCATACATTTTCTGACTGATGTTCTCATTCAACAACGTAGGACGTGAACGTCAGAATGGGGTCAGGTTCGGCACCGATAAGCCTTCGAATTGAGTCAGTCAGGTGACTGATAACTAGAACTGACAGACGAAAACGTTCCTTATAAGCACTCACTGGCAGTGTCAGTCTGACCTCAATAGTCGGAGAAAAAGCTCTACACTACACAAAATGTCGACACAAGTATCTACGCAACAAACCTCGCGTGTGCAAGGTGGGAGACAAGGAGGCGGTGGGGGTCGGGGAAAGGGTGGTCGGAGGGGAGGAAATGCCGCAAGGCGGGGTGGAGGTTCGAGTGCCGTCAAGGACAAACGGAAGGAAAGGGAGAATCAGTTAGACGAGAAGGTCGAAGGTGCTGCTGAAACCAGTGCTACTGACCCGACCACAACTACAACGATGGTAGCAGGAGAGGATGCGGGAGAGGACGATGTGTGTTGGATTTGTGCGGAGCCGGTTAAGTATTGGGCTGTGTCGGAGTGCAACCACAGGACATGCCATGTGTGTGCGTTGAGGCTGAGGGCGCTGTACAAGAAAACGGACTGTACCTTTTGCAAGGTGTGTCTAGTTTATCCATTTTTGAAAGATCTAATCTAATCTGCTATTCTTCTTTTTCCCATTCCTGTTCTCCGATTTTTGTAGGAACCACAACCAATGGTCATATTTACAGCCTCTCCGGATACAGAATTCAGCGCGTATAAGCCGGAGGACATATCCTACAAAGATGCCAAGCTCTCGATTTATTTCGAGACACAGGAGATGATGGAGGAGACACTGATCTTGCTCAAATTTAATTGTCCAGACGCAAGGTGTGACTATATTGGAAATGGATGGGCAGATTTGAAGCTGCATACGCGAGCTGTACACGGAAAGTTGATGTGGTTCGTTGTACTTTCCAATCGTTTCTGCTCGCTTGGAATGGCGTTGATATTTTGGCTCTTTCTGTGTGTTTTTAGTGATCTATGCATTCGACATAAGAAGGTCTTTTCACACGAACACGCGCTCTATCCGCCCAGCGTGCTCCCGGTGCACTTACCGTCAATGCATCACCGGCATGTCAAGCAGATCCCGAAGGAGAAGGTTGAGGGCGGTGTACACCCTATGTGCGAGTTCTGTCGGGAATGCTTCTTTGGTGTGGATGAGCACTATAGTCATATGCGGGAGAGGCACGAGGAATGTTTTATATGCAAGAGGAATGGGGTACAGTTTCAATAGTAAGTAACCATCCTCTCCGAAATCTAGTAGAGTTGCTAATGGGAATTTGTAGTTTCCAAAATTACGATAGTTTAGTAAGTATACGTCCAATCCACATCCGAAACACTGCTGGACACCCGCTCCCAGGAACGACATTTCAATACCGCACACCACCCATGCACCCAACCTGAGTGTCGAGAACGGAAATTTGTTGTATTCAACACACTTTTAGACCTCCAAGCTCACATGGTCGAAGAACACGGAGCAAACATGAGCTCCAGGGACAAAAAAGACGCACGCAAGGTGGCGGCGGAATTCCAGTTCGAAGAGGTCGGCATTGGACGGGGAAGACGTGGCGGAGGAACAGCTAGAGAACGCGATAGAGAACCCCCACCGGGGTTGCAGCAACCTCGACCGCAGGCCCTGGCCAGTCCGAGCACGTCTTCATGGCCACAGCCTGGAGCTACAAATGGCCGAAGGGCTGCATTCGGGTCGAGTTTGACAGACGGGAATGCGCAGCAACCTGCTCGCCCATCGCCTAGTGGTTCAAGTTCGCCCCTCATTCCGGATGTTGATCCTGCCGTTGCTGAGTGCGTATTACGAATTTCCTTCTTAGTAGTCTTGACAACAGATTCGTAGGCGCCACACGGCATTTATCTCTCGCGTTCAATCGCTGGCGCCGAATCCAACGAACGCCGCCCCCGCCGTCAAGGCTGCTGTCCGTGGCTATCGAGCATCAGAATCCAGTGCTCGTGATCTTATCTTGACGATCTTCAATGTTTTAGATAACAACCTCGATCACACGGCAAGTATCGTGAATGGCCTTGTGGACCTACTTGATGAAGAGGAGAAGAAACAAGACTTACTGGCATCATGGAGAGGCTTTAACATCGAGGTTCGTGCTCTCACTCATCCTTCCTTCATCTTGGGTTAGGCTGAGAATACCCGCAAAAAAGCAACGACAACAATTCCCCGATCTCGTTCCTCAGGCCATCGGAAGCGAATACGCAGGAATTACGTCCGGTCGTGTCCTAAACGCAAAAAATTCAACAGCCTCACGTTCATCCAGACCTTCACGACAAGTCTGGGATCGCGTCGCTGCTGCTGCATCCTCCTCCTCACAACCACGCCAGACACAAATTACCCAAACACGAGTTGATCGTTTCCCTCCCCTACCAGGATCTTCGACCTCTTCGTCAACGCCAACGCCGGCGCCAGTACCAGCCTTCCATCAACAAAAGCATACCACAGCTTGGTCTGCTAGCGCTGGGGCAGCCGCATCGCCCCGTGCAATCGAACCTCGTAGCGTTCCTGCAACCCGTGTTTCGAAGAACCAGCCAAAACCGCCGAAATTGGATAATTCTTTGTTCCCCGAGTTGCCGTCGTCAAGGGCTGCGAAAGAGAAGCCGAAGGTCAGTGGAAATGTGTCGCTGAGGAATATTCTGGGAAGTGGTGCGCCACCAGTTTCCGCCTGGACTGGTAATGGCAGCGGGGATGGGGGATCTTCAAGTGTGGGCGTGGATGGCGTTAATGTGGAGGGTGAGGTTGATGAAGGCAGTGCTGGGAAGAGAGGGAAGAAGGGGAAGGGGAAGCAGAAACAGACGCTGTTTACCCTTGGTAGTTTTCCAGCGTAAGAGAGGGTATGGTGGCGTGGGGGAGATCTTGTTATGTCCGCCTCTTTTGACATAGACTGTTGCTGGGGTGGAGACTTCAACGTCTTGATGTTTCGCAAATGTGACGGCTCATTTCCGCTTGGTTAGTGTGACCCTTGTTCGTGGATAAGGCGATGATCTCGGTTGGCTTGTGTCGACCTCCCAAAAGAGAGCCACAAAGGTAGGAGCAGAGAAACTGACAATGCCAATGCCGAATCAATTCGGTCTTCTACTAGCAAGTAGCATCGTCAAAGAGACAACCTATTCTTCGGAGCCCTTCTAGAGTTGCAATATAGAGAATAGCCAAGGTCCTGTAGGTGGCGTTCAAGATTCCCTGAAAATTTAAGGCTAAAGGACAGCACGTCACCCCTGTACCACAGATTATGGCAACATTTACCATTATGCGATGGTGTCGTGGGGTATGTACAAGCAAAGTCTAGCTCCATTGAGAGCACCTTGCCACCTTTCAATCACAACTAAAACTTGACCAAAACTACTTTACTCGTTTAGTGGCAGCTCGTCCCAGAAATGCGTCCCAACAAGATATTCAAGAATGGAGAGATTTGCAGCCGTAGATATAGATCACAGAATTATCGGCTGGGGGAAGCAGATGCCAACCAGGGGGATCAAACTCAGCTAAGCGAGCTTGCGAGGAAATCCGTACCCTTTATATCGCCAGAACAACAGGCGGGTTCACCAGGAGAGCTAACCACAGAGACATTAGATGTCGACGAGTAACTCCATGGTAGCCAATTATTCACCATTTATTTAAATCGTCCTGAGACTCGTACTCATGGCGTGTGCAGTTATAGCCAACTTGACCCACATTGTTTATGTCGTCCTGCAGAAAGGGGAAATACGTGGAGAGTTTGAGGGAACCACAGCAAACAGAAAGTTCGCGCTCGAAGCAAAGCCTCTTAGAAGTAACGCTAAGAGGGATTGAGAGAGTGATGAGAACGAACAGTTTGGTGTACATAATGGGCTAGTCGACGATAAGGGTTGGGTGAGTGGTCCGTGGTCAAGAGGGGTAGTCCAAAGAATACGGGGAATCGACATGAAGCCCTCTATTTGAAGGCGGGCAGATCCCGGTGGAGATAAAATGGGCGTAGTTAGTGGGCGTGCGGATGATGGAACCTTGAACTAGTTTCGTCGTCCAACAGCAGAACTAGTAGTAGCCTGGTCCGAAAATAGCAAATTCCACTAGTCATTCTTCCACCGCGGGTTTTGGTACTCCTTGAATGCGTATCTGTTGGACTGCAGGAGATCATGGGCACAGGGGTCTGAGATCAATGAAATTGGTCGATCCGTTAGGGATTTTGCAAGGCGGTTTAGACTGGCTCTCTGCTCCAAAATCAGGCTTTAGGAGCTCGTACATGGGTCCATTGTTTATTTTTGATTCCACTAATCACGGCGTTTAGAGAGTGAGACTAAAATTAAATCACGAAGTGAGACAGTCGCTGTGTCCTTTCATGAGGATACTGCAACGTTTGTCAGACACTTAAACCATCTTCTGAGTCTGTCTGCCATTCAGAAGTGCGTCTGAGGCTTGAGAGACATGCAGCGAAAATAGAGTGCTTCGTCTAGTCCTAGTAGAACTGAGTGAGTCGTAGATCCCTGGATTGAACCCAACGCCAGAATCATACGTATTGTGTGTTCTTTGAAGTGGAAATCATGTTCCCAGCAAGTCATTTCTTGTAGGAGGGCCGCCTGTGACATATCACCTATCCAAAGTATTCGCGCTTGCCTTACACCTACAGCCCATTCGGCTGGGCAAGTCGTCACCAGACCCACACCTGGTGCTCGTGGGACGGATCGCAGCAAGGCAAGGTGGTATACTAGGGGTATAGACACTCCAGAATAGCGGCGTCAACAAAAGGCAAGAGGGGATGAGAGAGAGGAAGAATTTAGATGGCATTTTTGTTGGACGGTTGAAGACAGAGACACACGTCTGGCTAGTGGTGCGGCATCATATCACCCGGGCAGAGGAATGGGCTTTGCTACAAACTGAAAATGAGTTTGGGCTCGAACTCTGCTAGCACCCCTTCTTTGTCACCTGAGGAGTTCGTTAATATCAGGTCCTTTGCGATAAGCAGACGACTACAAAAGAGTATGGCATGATCTGTGGGTCCTATTTACCTGATGAGTTCGGAGCCAGTAGTGAGACAAACAAGCACCTACAAAGGGCCTGCCTCCTCTCGTCAATGTCACTGCTACCGAATTTCCTGTAAAAGTCAAATCAACGTCGAATCTGCTCACCGTAGATGTGATTCTGTTTTGTGATTGATCCTATGTCATCATCAAGAGCGGAATCTCAGCATTCGCATTTCGGCCGGCGTCGGTCCAACACTGCACAATCTGTCCTGCGCCCCCCGCCACCTCCCACACCAAATCCCCTCAAGGTTGGCGACTCACGGATATTCAACCTATGGATACATGAGACCAAGGATGCCGCAGGTGTCTTGTTCAATCATTCATCGTGGCCAGGGGTCACGGAGGGAGATCTAATGCGGGTCAATAAGCATGGGTCAGATAATTTGGACGAATCGTTTTTATTCTTCGTTCCAAAGGAGGATCAGTGTCCAAGAACACAATTGCAGGTGAAGGCTGCTTGTGGCTCCGATAATAGTCAAGCTGAAGGCACGCCTTTCAGATATCGGTGCCCAAGCCTATCGCGGACGCATTCAATCTCAGAAATAATGGCGAAGTGTCTCTGACGAAGGTTGGCTTGCTCCTTTCTCAATAAGTTTCGTCCGTTAAACATCGGAAATAGGTGGACAGAGGAATATGGACTGCGAGTTACATTGAGTTCGTCTTCCAGGACCAGTATTTGGGTCGTAATGACATGTGGAGGCTTGTGGAACAGTTGGTGGGGCAATGCGCTCACACGAATCAAGAGGTGTCTTTTGTGGGAGCGATTGTGGCCAAGATACAGAACATTTATGTCAAGGGGAAGAAGGTTCGTCTGTTTTGCGATCAAGAAAGTGACTCAATTGCTTTGTTCAGGTCCCCTCAGCGGTCGTGGCTTCGTCAACTCGGCCCATCTTTCGCTCCCTTTCCGCAAAAGTAACCATCTTCATTCAAGTGTGTCGCGAGCTTTGGGAGTTTAGCGGCGATGGTGAACGTTACAACGAGAAGATAGTCCACTCCTTTCTTCCTGCCCTTTTCGTTAAGTGGCGAGAGGCTGCCACTAACCACACTGTCACCATCGTCCTCATATCACGCGTCTTTTACGAAGACTGCGAAATGCAAGGTCCTGTACGCGACGGTGCGCGTCGAGATGAGAGGGGCAATTGGTATAAAGACTTCTACAAGGTTATCACCGACCATGAAGTCCTTCGCGAATGGAAGCGGACTCTGGTCAGCCTCAAGGATTCGTTTTGGGATTTTCAGCGCGAGATCCTCCTGACGCATCACTACCGTGCTGCACGGGATGTCAAGGCGGATGTGCGCCCTCGTCTTGTAGGCCGACTGTCATACGCCCACGACGGCCCAATTCTGGAGGCAATCAATCTTGGGCTCAATCCCACTGAGACCCATTATATCGACCGTTCACTGTCCATAACTGGCGCGACAACCATCCTTATCAGTCCCGGAACTGGCTACTTCCGCGTCAACAAGAAGCTGTTACGCTTGACCACGGCTCGGATGCTTGACCAAGGTTCCGTCCTGGACCTTATCCTTTTAACCAAGCCTCCCTTGCACCAAAGCCCGATCTTCGGTTTCCAGGGTACGGAACCAGAGACTAGGATCGAGATTGAGAGTAAATCTGCGGATCCGTTAGCCAGTGACCCACTGTGGGGTGGCGACGATGGTAATCATCCTAATACAGAAGAGCTGAAGACCTTCTGGTGGGAACCATTCTGGATTTCGACGACTTTTTGGGATAAACAAATGGACCTCCCGTTCAGGGAGGACCGGTGAGATGCCACCTTTATACTCGGCGCTTCTTCTTGCCCTCATACCTTGCTTCTTGTTGTAGATTCATCGCGTGTGCCAAAATGCATGAAATCCAGATGCTTGGTCTCCTAGAGGCTGACGTCTTGTCGAGCATCGAAGTTCCGTATCTGCCAGAGAAACCACCGGCAACCATTGGAGACATGGATACAGGCGAACAGTGGTCACTGAGCAAAGCTGAGGCCGACAAATTCGACATGGACGTCTTCTCTTTGCGAACCAACTATACCATTCCCCCCTCCAATAGACCCCCTCACGTTCCATCCTCCCGTTCCTCTGAAAAGAGGAACCGTGCCTTGACGGCTTCGAGCACAATCACGACTATAGAAGAAAGCCCGAGGCGTATAATCAAGGATCTACCTGACGAAACGTCGGCTGCAAATATGCTTACACCGGCGACAGCTACCGGTTTGAGTACATCTCCTTCTCAGGCGTCAATCCACTCGGTTCGCTCTGCGCTCACTAAACTTTCCAATGCATCCACTACTTCGAATCAATCAACAAAGACCAGTTTTGCATCAAAACTCGCACCGTCTTGGCTGATCAATCCGTTCCGCGGTGGGCCAAGTGAACCTCAGACAACACAGGTCTCTGCGTCAGCTTCTCCGAGCACCGCGCCAACCGTTACAGCTCCCACCGCCGCACGCATCCCCTTACCCCCCAAAGCAACCGTGGCGGCTGCAACAGACACCCCAGTGCAGCCGGTTGCAATTAAGGCGAGCGCTACAAAGACGGTACTGAGCCGAACATTTGAAGAGGAGACCGTAGTCCCGCATCGTGCCTTCCGAAGGTCGCCAATGAGCACCCCTCCCCGTGACGATATCCCACCAATCAAACGCCGCAGTACAGCCAGCACGCTTGGTCAATCCTATACCTCTTCTTCTCCACGATCATGGTCGAATCCTCTACAGCCGGAAACCTCTGTTCCCTACGTCCAGGGATCTCTAGCTCGCCGTTGGGAGCACCTGTTACCCGAGGACACGCACAAACATGACATCAAATGGAAAGCATTGGTAACTCCACCTTGTCTTCCTTTGACCATGGAATACCTCCCTTCGAACGCTGAGTTGGAGTCCTGTTATGACAACTACTACTACGATTTTGTTGTTGATCCCAAGGACATGCGGTCTTTCCTCGTCAAGCCACCCCAAGTGAAAGGAACAGCCGAGGAGGTCCGCAGAGCATGGGCATTGGTCGTCATGCGTGGTATGGCCGCAGTGCGTATAGCCCAGGGGTTCCAGTTCATCCTACGGCCTTCGCCCTCGAGGAGCCTGCAGAAAACGCAGTTCAACGAAGAGAAGACAAGTCTGCGGAAAAGCAAGTTCCTTTCCACTGACGATTATATCCCCAGGGCCACTGGACCTGCTGATGTGCTGCAATCGCCGCTAGACCCGGTATATCTCAGTATGACGAATGAGATTCATAAGATCTCATATACTGGTGATTCGATACAAGTGAGGCGATATGTGAGGAGATTGTTGCCCGCAAGGATGATGGAGTATGAATGTTTCATTTGGCCCAAGCTCGGAGGTACGATGCTCATCACGCTCAATTACTCTGTATCTTAATGCGACGGCGTAGGAGGATACGTTTCCCACCAAACTACCTTTTCCTCGTATGGACTTGAGAACTATGGGTGGAATAGGTTAGATATGCTGGTGGCCGGTTACGAACACAACTTCAACGAGTCCCTCCGATATTGGAGGACACGCTTCATTGTTGTCCCAACCAAAGAGCCCCCCATGATGAACACCGGCCCCGGAGGCGAACGTCTCAATGACGAAGAAATACGTATCCTGGGAATCGAGAAACTGGCCGAACAATTTACGAAACTCCGTTGGCAACCTGCAGATGAAGGGATCGATCGTCCTGCACCACCCGTCCGCTTGCTTCCTACCACCCTCGATCCGGTTGCGTCAGTCCTTGACGAATCCCTCATGGACCAGTTGGATCAGATTCATGCTCATGGCCCGCTGAAGAAGAAGATGAAGAGTGAGAGGGAGATCGCTGAAATGCCACTCGCTGCGATCGCAAAGGCAATGCGCGAGGAAGACGGGGTGCCGATTAAGCATTATCAATGGCATCGGATACAATACCCGAACTCGTTCATCGGGTTCGATTTTGTGTCGTGGTTGGTTAGGGAGTTCAGTGATGTGTCTTCGAGGGCACAAGCGGCGGAGTGGGGTGCCAAGTTGTTGGAACAGGGGCTATTCGAGCATTGTAGAGGGCAGCATGGATTCTTGGACGGGTGAGGAGCTTTGTATGTGCAAGTTGGCGACTACTGATCATTGACGATGTCAGACACTACTATTATCGCCTCAAAGGCGAGTATTCAGTTCCGATGACGCCGAAAGGCGGATGGTTCAGGAGGTATACCAGCGAGGAAACCACGCCGAAAGTGCCAGGAAACCTCCAACGTAACAGGAGCACGTCCCACAGAAAGTCTGCAAGGAAAAGACTGATTTTGAGCCAAACCATGGTTATTGAGATCGACCCGAACAAGGTGAGATTTTTTGATTGATATGCCAATACGATTCCTCAATTTGCAGCAGAAGAGTGATCAAGCGGAAGCAGTTGTGCTGCACCACGATATCATCCACAACCCAGCAACCGTCTTTCACTTTGAACTTCAATGGATAGCCACGACTGCGAGGTGTATTGAAGACCAACTCAAGGCATGGAATCGAGCTATTGAACGCTACGGCCTTAAACTCGTCGAAGCCTACGTTACTCAAATCAGCGACATCACCTCCCGGAACGCATTCCAATCCTGTTTTCCTATCCGCCTCGTAGTCCCACCACCCGAAGTCCCCTACCGGGAGACTCGCATGCCAGAGTATGCCCAAACATCAAAGTATTTCGAATATGCACTTCTCCGCAAATTTGACTTTATAGTCGACATCGAGGCCGCGGAATTATACCCCGAACACATCGACGTGATCTATTCTTACCGTCGCCTGCCGTATAAGTATTCGCAATTCGTTCATCGGTCGGGTGCGGCATTTGTGCAGGTGATAGGTGGCTCTGAAGGGTTCCTGTTCCTCGCGAACCGGCTCATGGGGCGCTTGACGCCCAAGATTAATAATAAGAAAGAGCCTAAGCCGGTGAATGTTGCAGATGATATTAGGGATCGGTTGAATAGTTTTTGCTCGGACGCGGGGGTGCTGAATGCTTTCTACGAGGAGCAGCTTACATTGTTGGGAAATGCACCTGAAGATCCTCCGCCTTTGAGTATTTAAATAGACTACATGTCATGGCATTTAGATACAGACGAGTCGGAACCCGTGCGATGTCGCACAGACTGCCATGGAGCTAAAAGCTGCGAAAAGGTTAGGTGTCCTACGCTTGTTGGTCAATCAGACCGTAAGTTAAGTGTCCCACAGTCGCCCTTAGAGACAAACAGTCAGTGAGATTGTGAGACAAAACCCAGATAATCCGCAGTGTCCTGAGTACAAGATTGGGAACACTACAACAGTACTTTGAAGGAGGGAATCCAGGACTTTGGATATGTACTCTGCCTTTGACTATTTTTATCAGTTCTGTCTACTACCACACTCATGACTGGACTAAGAGGATTTTCCTGGGTTTTTGTGGTACATATATAGACGACGTTGTGACGTTACGCGAGGAGATCCGGACTTCGTAACGTCGATAGCTTTCCTTTTTCATCAATGTCGTTCATGGCCTCTTCTTCATCACCTTCCGTACTTCCTCAAACCACAGAAAAGAAACAGTCTTCAACACAAACCAGGAATCCCGTGGTTTTGCGCCTGTATAAGGTCCTCAGCACCAACTTTGAGGACGCTGCGACTAGGGAAGCGCTTCAAACACTCTCGGACCTTTATACACCACCTTCAACGAAAGGAAAGGAGCCGGCGAAACCCACAGATGAACTTGAGGACGAGGATGACACTGAGGATGTTGAGTCAGATGGCAGTAGTGCCACGCTGAACTTATTACCTGTCGAATTAGTCCCGGGAGAGATTGCCGCACGCGCACGGAAACATCTACGCAGAGACATGGAGAAGAAGCTTGCTGAGGGCAGCAGGCAGTTTTTGAAGGCCCTAGGCGAAGTTGATCAAGTGTGTGGTTTCTGTTAGATTGTATGTATTGAATTCTCATTTCATCTTATGCTTCGTGTTGTTCAGAAGCTGAATGACTTACAAGTGCATCTCAGTGCTATGCGCGTTAGTTGTGATGAGGCGGAGAACCAGTTACTTCTCACACAGGAGTCAAGTCGGACGTTGCTAGAGCGCGCTGGTAGTCTGAGGGATGAAAGGTACGTGGGTTTCTTCCTACTTGGTGCGGTTTCGTGTCACTGTAGATCCCTGTTACACAGGAAGGAGGTGGAAGACAAGAAGTCTATCGTTCAACTGTTCCTCGCGCGGTTCACTCTGTCAGAACAAGAAACTGAGATTGTCAAGTCGAGAGATACCCCGATCGGGTTGCGGTTCTTCCAGACAATGGACAAAACGGAGAAGATCAGAGATGATTGTCGGGTGTTAATGGCAGGAGAGGACGGGCCAACTCAGGCAGGGTACGTATTCCACCCCCTTTCATTTGTTTGCAATTCCGACACGAATGTAGAGTGGATATCATGTCTGCTACGTCGTCCTACCTCGAACAAGGATACGAGAAGCTCCTCCGCTGGACATCCAATGAGTTCCGCCAGATCGGCAGAGAAATGCAGATTGAGGTTAGCCCAACTCTCCGAGAGGCTATCAAGAGACTTCGTAAACGACCTGAACTTCTGACGTGCGTTACTCGACCCTCACTGCAGCACCGCTTTTAACGTCTCATTTCAGCGAGGCATTGACAACCCTCTCGGAAACGCGTCAAGCTACACTCCTATCTTCGTTCCTTACCGCTTTGACACGTGGAGGTCCATCCGGTCTACCTCGACCCATAGAGCTTCACGCACACGATCCTATGCGTTATATAGGAGACATGCTCGCTTGGGTCCATCAGGGCATCGCTGCTGAGCAGGAGTTCCTTGAGAGTCTCTTCGATCTCAAATCTGCGAACCGTATGGTGGGTAGTGTAAGGAACTTTGGTTCTGGGGGAGAGGAGGAGGAGTGGATCCAGGAGTTGCTGGACTTGGCTGTTGGGAAGCTTTGTGGACCCTTGAAGGTATGAGCTACAGACATATACCCAACCACCCCCAATAAAATTGATTTTTCAACCTCCAGATGAGGGTGCAGCAAACTGTTCGCTCGCAAGAAAGTAGTATCGTCTCTTACAAGATTGCCAACTTGCTGCAGTTCTATTTGCTCACGATGCGGAGAACCGTTGGCGACCAGGCAATCTTAACGAAGGCACTTCAGGAGTACGTTCTAAGTTTCATTACTTCCATTAATTTTACTAATGCTACTGCGTCGGCAGTGTTACAGACCTTGCTTACAAGGTGTTCTATGAGTCCATTCAAGTTCAAGGACGCGCCTTGGCTCGCGTACAGCTTGTATGCGCCTTTTTGTTCGGCTATTAGGTTTCTGACCAAGCCTGCCCTAGGACAACGATGATCCCTCCTTAACGCCTCCTCTTGCTATCCTCGACCATGCTCAAATTCTACGCGATATCATGGCAGTCTACCAGTCATCCTTGGTTGGTGACGAAGATGAGAGTGAATCACAAGCCGGATTCCAGAAGGTGCTCGACATCATGATCGACCCAGTCGTCGAGATGTGTGCAACGGCCAGTGAGAGAAAGAAACACTTACGTCCAAAGTGGGACCAGGCGGTTTTCGTTCTGAATTGTTTGAGCTATCTTCTGGTGAGTTGTCTGAAGCAACCAGCTGATTCCGTGTCAAATATTGACGCAAGTGGTAAAGACGGTTTTGGAACCCTTCACGTTTACGTTGGGAAAGCAGGATATGATCCGTCGTGTGCTCGACCAACGGATAGCAGCTCTTACAGATGAACACGTCGGTTTCTATCCTGTCAAAGTCGGAACGAACGCTGACTTTTCAATAGTATATCAGTATCATGAACGACGCGGGCATCTATCAAGCCAGTCAGACGTGCAAACATCGTCCGTCAGACGTGAGTTCAGTTTTCTCTACATGCATACAACCCGCTCACAACCACCATAGGAACCTCTTTCTCGTATACCAACGATGCGTCCTGCGGACCTTCAGCGGGCTCTCAGGAGCTTCTCTACGTGGCTTTCTGGCTCGGAAGTGCTCCACTCGCCGAGGCTTTCACAGCTGGTGGTTCAGAAACTTCATGAGAGGATACATCAGGATGCGCTTAGGAGGGTGGTGAAGGCGTATAAGGGTCTGTGTGAGGAGATTGGAAAACCTGAGAACCGGTATGAAGCTGCGAGTACGCTTTTAGGGAGTGAGCGGCCGTTTGGAAGAGTGGATCTGTTGTATCGGATATTTGGATTGGAGGATGAAGAAAGCGATGAAGGTGAAGATGACGATGATGATGAAGGTGAAGAAGAAGACGGAGAGGATGAGGAGGGTGAGGAGGGTGAGGAGGGTGAGGAGGGTGAGGAGGGTGAGGAGGGTGAGGAGGGTGAGGAGGGTGAGGAGGGTGAAGAGGGTGAAGAGGGTGAAGAGGGTGAAGAGGGTGAAGAGGGCGAAGAGGGCGAAGAGGGCGAAGAGGGCGAAGAGGGTGAAGATGAAGATGAAGATGAAGATGAAGATGAAGTCAGTGGTAATGAAGGCGAAAAGAGCTGAAGAAATTGCGCATTCTATTTGTAGAATACTCTTTACCGGTGCTTTGATATAGGATTCTCATGACCATCGCATTCCCCATCAATATCTTCCAATCAACACTTTCCAAAAAGGCTGTTAATAAACTTTTCGAAGCGAACAATACATTAATTAAGGAGTCTAACTTGTTACGTATTCGTCGAGTTGACCTTGTGATATACCGTCAAGTCTACACCTGCTTAACAACATCCCAGTCTCGTCCAGCGAAAATGGTCATTTTCACCAAAGAACACTGAAAACAGCCACTAGGCAACCAATGGAGCGTATTTACCTGAGCCGTTTATCTATTTAGGATCGATTCACCCCGGGGCCACTTTGGAAATATGGTGAACAACAGCAAAAAATGTCTAGACTACCTACAGCGTGATTTTAATGCTATGGGACACAGGTGTGATGCATTGATGCGGTTGTTGATTTGGTCCCGACTTGCATCACTCCTCGCAAACTCCGACAAAGAAGATAACGGACCTGATATCATGAATTCATACTGAAAGGGTTTTGACTAGTCGGGTAGCAGCAGCTTGGGCAGTCTGAAAACAGAAAGTGCACTAAGGTGTCTCACAGAGTACAATGATGGCCTTGGATGCCATCCTCATCTGCTTCTCCTGTTGAAAATAGACAGTATAGTCCCTCTCATGTACCGTTGAAATCCCCAAAAGATTTGGCCACCATAAGTTTTTTTCAATAAATGCATATTTCGACTTTTTTTGCCTATCCCCGACCGAAATTCTTTGATGCAGCATCAACTAATACCCGAATTATCGTGTTTGGTTGTGCTCAACTGTAGCATGACTATGAGTGACTTTTGAGACATCTCGCCACTCTTCTTAACCACTCAGAACAATAGAAAATAAGTGCTCGCATAATGATTTGGATGGTCATAAGATGCACCATTCCCAATTTTATGTAGGAAGAGGTGGAACTCGGTGAGATGCAAATGCTCGTTCAAACTACGGGCAGCCCATAGTAGTGTATGGATTACGGGTACTTCAAGCACCCTATGAGAAAAACGCTAAAATCGAGTTTAACTAGGTTCTTCAGGTCTAATTAGGCCCGAGTGGCAACTTGACACGGAACCTGATTGATATTCCGATCTGGCAATCGGCTCCCAATTCCACCCCCTCGCATTGCGCCGGACGAAAGCGGGGCCAACAATTGCAGCAAGGAGAATAGGAGCTACTGGAGTTGCGTTGCCGTACTGTCCCAGTGTCCCGTTCATAGATGAGATACCAGTCAAACTAGCAACATATCTCCAATTAAACTCTCCATTTCCTCGTGATCCGCGGTGAGGTGAGATAAGGATTACATGTGTACGACAGTCATAAGAGCTCGAACCTGTCGAGTGTTATACATAGTACGATAAGAATATAGTCTTCGTTGGAAGAGAAGGAAAGCTGCAGATTTTTGGAGGGGCACTGCCTTGGGTGAACTATTCCGGACCTACAAGAGGGTGCGGGCTGTTGGTAGGGGCTCCCATGTCATCATGTCATAGCCTCCAGATGGGGTAACTGTTCCTGTTCCGGTGTTCGATTGGATCAAGGATCGGAGAGAGAGGAATGAAATGGTTGACAGGGTCATCAGATGTCCGCGTAAATATGTATTCCCGAACATAAATAGTGGAGATGCAGGGGTGTGGGGCTCAAGAAAGGCTCTCTATCAGTGTAACCCTTTCTATCTTCACTATTCTTTTCAATTTTCTGCGCAATGCCTCCCTTTCCTGTCGACACCCAGTGCTGTCCGTCGGCTTCAAGTTCTAATGTGACATGTTCATCGAGTTCCACGCAGGTGAGTCAAGTCTCTTCAGTTTGCACCCAGGAAGCTAAACTTCTCGATGGATTCACGAAGAATGGTTCGTCCTCCACCATCCCTTCCACCCTCTTCAGTGAACCCACACCAATGATCCGAGCACACTCGAAAGAATCACCATCTGGCTCTCGTTCTGAGAGGCCCCCTCCTCGTCGTCGCGAACGCACCTCATCAACCTTCTCCACCACATCCTCCATCTTCAACTTCTATCACCGCTTATCACCCAAAACCCAACCATCCATCATAGCCCCAACGACAAAAGCACTCCCAGTCGCCGGCGTCTGTTGCAAAGGCCAGATAGCCTGTGGTTCATTCGTTCCCAACCCTTCCGCCGCCGCTATGAACCTTCGATCCTTCGTCGCACCACACGAGCACGACAAATACGGAGAGAGCGAAGAATACGAAGATTACTATGACTATCGAGGTCGTCCACGATATCCCAAGCACGCACTCGTGTCTTCAAAGCAGTTGTTACACAACCAAACAACTGGTCTTGTACCCTACATCACTCGCAACCTCTCCATTTCATCCTCTCGCACTGCATCTCCCTCACCACCACCACGTTCTACAGCACGCTCAACACGAACACCTCCAACTCCTTCAGCTCTCAGACGTAAATCCCCCTGCTCGAGGGTCCCAAGCCCAAAGCTCGACACTTCCTCCGGTTCGTCGGCATTTGCGGATTTACATCCAGTCTTGGCGAGGCTGGAGAGGGATTCGAGGTTTTGCAAGGACAAAGTCAGATGTTCGACGTGTGGAAAGACCGGGGCTGGTTTCCCTGTGTGTGGTCGGTGTGGTGAGATGTGGTGCTCGAGAGAGTGTAGAGTTGGAAATGGCAAGAGGCATGTGTGTAGGAAATTGACTTGATCAATACTCCTGATGTACCTAAAAACGTCAAAATATAACTCATTTTGACTATGCCATTAGATACATTTTGCAACACCGAGTGCCAAGCATTTTAGCAGAGTTTTGAGGGACCCTGGGCGGCCCCAGTGGAACTGAAAAGACTTAAAATTGAAAGGAGTCTAGCATTCGTTCGAGTTGCTAGCACCCGCGTTTGCGAAAGGTGGCTATTATTTCGTAGATCGCCTTCAACTTACCAGGTTTCGAGATATGAAATCAGCCAGTGTAAACCAAAGTCGCACTATTCGGATATAGGCAGGAAGCCAACGCCTGACGATCGAGCTCTTTTCACTATTGGTTACTGAAAGTGGATCCCTAAGTAAGCAGATCAGGATTTTTGTCCAAAGAACTACAAAAAAAAGTTCATTGCTGCTTCTACGCTTGGACTCGAACATCTGGCTGAGCATCGTATCGAATCGTCAGCTCCACATCACGACGCATGATGCATAAATGTGCCTGACAAAATCACGTTTTTGGGGCAAGCAACTACATCTACATATTCTTGGGGGGCTAGCAGGCGATACCTCGAGAAGTGTCGCCCGTGGGTGAGATCGGGGTCAATCTCCGTATCGTTGTTGAACCTCTTGATCTCACGGTCGCTCGACGAACCGGTGAGATTTCGTGCTATATATGTGATACACGGTCAGCCCTACATCCTTGTTCAATGCGCTTGAACGTTACTTACACCCAAATCCGCGTAAGAACCGCGGACAGGGGTGAAGAGGCTACCCGGCACACTTTGCTTCCAAGAAACGTCGAAGTCTCCAAGGACCTAGTATTTCATTTCCGAAGGCCGATAACCCACCGTCCAGTTGGTAAAGCCTTTCCTAGTGCGAGGGACGCCGATCTGAGTGGAGAATCTATTACCAGTGTATCTGGCCAAAAATACAGAACACGAATGAGCTTTCTACGACACATCATGAGCACTAACAATAATTTCCCGTCCATTCGGTCTCACAGAGCGTCGATTCGGGTCTCTCGAAAGAGGTTTCCGCATATCTAAACAACACGATACACGCACACAACAAATCAGCCTCAAATCCCAACCCAACCTCAACAAAAAAAAGCAAAAAAAAAAAAAAAAAAAGCAAAAAAGGCAAACTCACCAAACGCATCCTCCTCATCCCTACCCCCCTTCCCAACCCCTAAACTCCCATAATACTCCCTCACACGACGATACACACTATACCCCATCCCCTCATACATCTCAATCGCAACTTTGTTCGCACACCTCACATACAAGTCCACAAAGAACGCTTTATAGATCTCGTCCGACACGAGTTCGAGGAGGTTCATCATTTTACGGGCGAGTCCGAGACGGCGGTATTCGGGTGCAACGGTGAGGGCTGTGACGTGCCCGTGCCATTCGGGGCCCATGCCTTCGGCTTTTCCGAGGACTGCGTTTTCGTAGATTGGTTTTGTGGGTTTGGTGTGAGGATGCGGTGCATGGAGTGTAAGTAAGCAAATGGGGTATGTGAAGGATGTGGAGACGCACCATAGCCCATCATACGACCGCTTGGTGCTTCTTGCACGCAGCAGAGGTCAGGCCAACGCGAGAGGTAGTTCAGGTAGAAGCCGATTCCATACTGTGGCAGTAATATTGAATAAGAAGAGCACTTGAAATCGCGTAGAGAACGTATATATCTTACAGTTTCTGTCCATATGTCCAAGTTACTTTGAGAGGGTTAGTTCGAGGGCAAAGACAACTAGAACGCGGGAGCTGACATATTATTGAACTTGAACATATCAGAGGCCTTGAATGGTCGTAAAACACTCATAGTTATGGTGAATCTGGGGATTATGGGTATACCGGAAAGGTCGTGGTCGATGTCGGAAGCCAAAGAAATTTCGTCACAACTTGTACTTGCCACCCGGTCCGGATCAGATCTCCGGACCGTGTCTCGACAGAATGCGATTGATCGAATGAATCCGGGATGAGGACGGTACTAACACAACTGAACACATGAACATATTGCGAGTGCAACAATAACCACGCCAACAAACTAGTCTGAAATATCATCCTCTCCGAGTCCGGTAGCCTTCGAAAGCCAATACGCCCTCTTCTTCTCCGTATCCGCGCTCAATGCAGGTCTACTATCCGACCTTCCCTCGTCAATACCGGCCAGTGCGTACTCCTTCGCCTCAATCGCATCCGTGCTTTCACCCCCACTTGAGCTACCAGACTCCTCGTCGTCATCAGCAATAAACACAGTATGTTTATCCTCCTCCCTGCCCTTCCTCCTCCTCTTCCTCGGAGGTTGTTTGCCAATGTCGTACTTTCCGCTCTCTTCCGAGTCGAGATCATTCCTATGAGAAGTGTAAGAAATGCTCGTGTCGCCGCCTCCCATGTCCTTCCAACGCGAATATGTCTCTTTGGGCGATGATGACCCTGGTGATTTGGATCTTTTCCGTTGATTGCGATCGCGCTCATGCTCGAGAGGTTGATCATGTACAACGTTTGCTCGGGGTTTGACTTGTAAAATATTATGCAATACACGTTTATCGTAAACTTCTCGTACGAGACGTCGATGGTTGATTGTCTAATGCATTGGTGAGTACATGTATCACCGAATAGATGGTGATCAACGAACCTCTGGAGTAACACCCATTACGCTTGAGAGTATACTCATATCCTCTGGATGGAACTCCTTCCGTAGCTGAAAGTTGCGGCCCTGCCGCTTCGAGTTGATAGCGGCCGCACGCATGTAAGCCGTTGATGTTAGAATTCCATGAGCACCGGCGAGCGTAGCTCGAACTTTAGCAAAGGCAAATGAGCCGCTTGAAATGTCATTGGCTACAAGACGTATGAATTCTGCTTGGCTTAAACCGAACGCATATACGCACTGGGATCCACAGGGTCTTCAATTGACAGTGCGCTCCTCCTGGTAGGATCATACCACCCCCGCATCCGCTTGCTAAAATACGTCCCTCCATCGCGCACCGATATGCCAACCTCATCATAATTGAAGTAGCACCCGTACAACTCAAAGAACTCCATCACCAATACACCAAGGTTCTTCTCTGGGTCAATCTCTCCTCTTCGGATCTTGGGATGCATCTGGAGGAAGCTGATGGCAAGGCAGACGATGCTGTAACTTCCAAGTCCGCCAGTGAACACCTCATTCATACTCCGCTGACTGAGAAACAGCTTCGTGATGAGGACAAGACTGCGCAGTGCGAGTGCAGTCCCGGCCATGGATTGTAAGAAGCCTTTGATGACCCTCCCACCGACGACGCCGTTTGTCTGGTTTATACTGATGTCGACATTGAATCGCCCGTGTGTCGTGATAAATTTGACGATTGGCACCTTTGCTTTGGCGATGACTGTAACATTCGAGGTGATCCCAGCTCTTCGGAGGACAGCGGCAAGGGAATGGAGGACAGAAACTTTGTTGCTGTAGGCCATTGAGTCGGAGACGATGACGAGGTCTATATCCCTAGAGCCGAATACTTCAGTCAGCAATGGAGTCTACACGTGTACATAGATGCGCACCCCGAAGGTAGATACAACTTTGTCTCGTAACTCCCAAATGGCATGACTTTTGCATCAGGGAACGCGATGGTAACAGCACGCGAGATAATAGCCACTGTCAGTTCACGTATCTCGTCCTCCACAGGTGTAGGCGACATCCATTTCGTAAACGCCTCCACCTCTCTGTGCAGCCTGCATCCACACCCAAGAGGTTAGTCACCCGTCGAAAACCAAGAACGAACAGCAGCAGTGCTCACATCTCTGCAACATTCTTACATCCGTCCCAATCAATGTCATACACCCAAGGAGCCTTCCTCGAGGCCGCATCCATCCTCTGTTTCTTGTTCGCAAACCCATCGTCATAGTCCAGCGCGTCATGCTTCCTCTTCTTCTCCTCCCTACCCCGCTCTCGATTCCTCTCCCTCTCTCTGGGCTTTCCACGATCCCACTCCCGTTCACTCGCCACAAATGCATCACGCACGGGTTCTTTCCCCCTCGCTTTCTCACTCTTTCTTGACTTCTGTTTCATCGAGTCATCTTCAGAATCCGAAGGTGCGAAAGCGATGTATTCTTCAACAAACTCCACTGGTTTCGAGGTATCTGCTGGTTGCGAGGACGAGGGGAGAGACATGGTTGATATGGTTTGGGAGGATATAGGCGTGGAAGTAGAGGGGCCCGCAACAGCGTCTTCATGTCCACTGTCTATCGAATTTTGATTGTTTGATCCCGGACCGCTCTCTATGAGCGTCTGGGTCGTAGGGTTATCAATGCCATTTTTCTGCGGCTTTTTCTTTTTCTTTTTCTTTTTATTGTTCTGTGTCGTCGTAGTCGTAGATGACGCGGAGGATGATAGAAGAGCGATCCTGTCCGCGAGGTTGGGGGGATTTGCCATAGGAGGCTTGAGGAGTTTATTTGTGGGTGTGTGTGAGAGTACAGATCTTTTTTTTTTTTTTTGAAGGTGATGGGTTCTTTTCTCAGGGTGATCGGGAGACATAAAGGTGCTCTGTACTCGTATGCTCATGCCTGAACCACCCATTGATAGTTGCATCGATTCCTTCCCCATTCTCAACGGAATCCTTGGATGTTGACCCCAGGGAATCAAAACAGCAAAACCCTTCCCGTTATCATTATCCCCCGAAGCTCATATAACGGTCGATGACAAGGATCCGAAGTGGCTCCAAACGACGACTCTGTAATTCTAAAAAAACTCGATGCCCCAAAGTGGATTCTAAACAAGCTCTGTGGTTAACTTCTAGCATCAGTTACCAAAGGGAACATCTGGACTTGTACATCAAGACATCTCCATTTTGGCTTCTCGCGTCACGGCGTGCGTCAGATCTATCCTGAAAACTACCGACGCTTGCTTCGGATACGGGAGCCGGTCCCTTCTCAGTACGGTTAGCTTGTGCACCACCCAGCTCGCGAATTATTACTTCCTGTCGCCTCCTACGCGGACGTCCCTGAACCTGTCATTTCTCAAGGACCGAATCGGCGGCCAGCACCCGAACGGCCTCAAGACATTAACCCCTCTTACTTGATGTTCAATGTACAAAAGCTTTTTTCTCTCAAGATCGAGAGTTGCTCCTTTGGTTGACGTCTAAATCTATCCGTAAAAAAAAAACCCTCAAAATAAACCTTCCTACCCAAACACGAGGTATTTGGATGCTGTAAACCAGTACGGCCTCTACGGACCACATGAATACTTTTACGGCGTGTTTCCCTCGGACTTAGATGGTCTCTATGATGGCAATTTTTCAAGACCGTCGGAATTTCCCCGGAACAAAAAAATACTAAGCGTTCAACCATGGGACTGGAACTCAAATGTGTGGTAAGTCATCGTCTTCGACCAAGAGGAAGTAGGCAGTGGTAACCCTCAGATCTAGATCATATCCCGCACATCCCTGTATTTCCGTTTTGCGTAACTCTGCGACGCGCAACTACATGCAAACAGGTGCACGGTGCATTTCAATCAGAAATACACCACTACCTCCAGAGGCATCTCTCGACCTTGATGGGGTTTCCGGATATCAGGGCCGCGAGATCCTCTGCTATGCAATGCTCTCACTCATTATCATTCGTCAAAATTAATTGAACTGATGGCCCGTTTTATAACAAAATATTCGGAGCTGGTCGAGACACGCTAGCAAAACTCTATCCCTAAAGCAGCAGGCAAGCATGCCGGTTCATCCTGAGCTTCCTAGTTGTTGTGGTGACAGTGGCTCGGGACATTGGTGAGCCTTGGACTGGAGTGCGAGCCTCCCGAAGTCGTGAACTTTGCTCCCGGTTTGTTCTCTCCTGAATTCTCAACAATAGCCCTTACTACGGACGGTCGCCTTCATCAAACTCCATGTGACTTTCCTCAGATACGTACCAGACTGACTATGTTAATTTGCTGGTGTTTTGCAACACGGCGTTTGCTACGTTCTGGACATGCCTATACAACTGATCAGTCGATGGTGGTCGAACATTGTCCTTTCTATCCCCCCCAACATTGTCCTTTCTATTCCCCCACCATTCCATTCGTTGTTCTTCACAACTACCATGGTCCTGACGGATCTTGCCACGGTGATTTTCTACGCCAAGTTTCTTCCAGAGTTCTTCCGTCACCGCCCAGTTGGAGCGAAATTTGGAATCAACCAGCGCGCCACATCCCAAAATGTCATTCCAGAATTCTCAAGTTACGTTCTCCAACAGCGGCCAGGGGGCAACAAATGTCTGCCACTATGAAAACTGCATCGCGCTCAACTGCAACGGCCACTTTATCTCAAAACCCGGTGCCAATTCAAGTGTTGCTTTGCATATGCACTTTGTATGGCCCAATCTCCTCAGTTTCCACAACCATTACGATTCGAGGCAAGTTCACATTCATCTGTTTGGTGTTCCAAGGTTGTGCTCCGTTCTCAGGATAATCACTCGACATTTGACGTTTGAGCCTCTTATGCCTATGTCCATAGCGCTCCTATGCACCTTCGCACCCATATGGGTGTCGCTGGACCATCGCATTGGACAGTCGATTGCACATGCACCCATCCCGCCGTCGCCTCGGCTTCCACCTCACCCACTTCCACCTTCCTCCCGATATCTTTCCCCTATTGGCCTTGTTAGTATCCCTATGCCAGCTCCCCAAGTGCAGTTCATAATAGTCCCCACGAATTCACCACTAGTGGGGGACAGAGCTACTACACAGTCCCCTTTCCATATTCTCCCTGAAGCCCTTCCTTGGTACACCTGCTAGTTCATGCTTGGTGTATGCTTCCTACTACTGGCTATAATATATTAATGGTTCGTATTTTTTCTTTCAACAGGGACCATCATTTAGATTCAGTGAGCTATCCGACTCATTTCGATGACTGAGGGGCTGGGTCGGAGGTAACTGTTCACGTGTCGAAGCTTGAACCACAATGGATGAGGCCGAAAAACATGTTAATTTTCCTTTCCTCTATGACACTTTATGTGCTTGGGATACAGCCTTTTCCTATTGGACTATATTTAGCTTGGTAAACAACAGTAGCTTGGACGTTCGGCTCGGACTTTTGCTTTGAATCTTGGGCTTTCTTTCGGCACCTGCCTTTTGTTCGGGAGTTTATATTAGATTTATCTACCTCCTCACCTTGCGTGGAGTTCATGCCTGGCGAATGCATTTATTTGTACACATCATATTCCAATATCCCTGAGGTATGGAAAACCTAAATATACCCTGTCACCACTTTCGAGCCGATTAAGTGTTCAGTACATCCTTGATTCGTGTAGCATTTCTCTTAAATTGTGGGGAGCAAGCAGGTAGCAAAATCGGCTACAATTCCTTTCACCAAGTTCTCCTGCTGTGAATATGTATCAGAACAAATTCACAGCTGCGTTGTGTTTGCAACATCTCTTCATTTTCCAACCACGCCACCACTGCTTACTGCTACTGCATCAATTTTACCCCGTTTATCGTTGATACAAATTTTCGAGTGGGTAGCTGGCAATCCACGCAGCTGGACAAAAGGGCGGCGATATGATATAGTGGACATCGTACGATCTACATTAGTACAACATGGCTGGTATACTTAGGACTTAGGTATAAGTATAGACAACTGTTCTGTGAATGCTGAATCCCAAGGGTCTAGGATTACAGTGTTCCGGCGCACAGCAAACAGAAATTAACAATTTTACATCTAGAGTGCACTGCCTTTTTCGAGCAGGGAGGAATCGCGAAAGACAGATCCCTATGGGTGACCAGAAAATTAGCTTGGTTTCCATAGTGTACAAAATAGGGGAATCCTCACAGAGGTTGGCGAGTCGACGTCAACATTCACGACCTTGTGCACCGAGATCCCGCCCATGTCGTGATGTCCGTAATGATGATGATTCTTGTATTCTCCAAGTGGAATATCATTTGTCGCCACGTGGGCACTGTGTGTCAAGTTAATGCGGGGAGTGCCCAGACGGTTTAGTCCAGTTTCGCTGAACCCACGATGCCCTGTGGACTGGTTCGTGGTGTTACTGGAGAAGGCATCGTAAAGTGTGAAGACATTCCGGAAAACGGTGGTGGATGCAATGACAGAGACGACAAGAGCAAAGGGAAGGGCTATGATGTTCATGACAGGGTTAAAAGCGAGGCTGGCCATGATCATTTGTACGAGGTTAGCTCCGAAGGCGGCGCAGAAGTAGAGCTGAGGAACAAGATGTTAGAGCACTCCAACGGGAGTAAAATTCAAATCGACCTACGATACCGTCGCGCAGCAAGAGGGCAGCCAAGCCACTCGACCTTCGGTTGTTGGATAATCTGTAGGCACACAAAACGAGGATAACAAGGTCAAATGCCATGGCTGGGTGTAACCCACTAGTTAGACGTTTCATGTTGACCTAAACCGTCCGGAGATGACATACTGTAGGCGAAGACCGTGACAAGTAATGGGCGTGGAGCGGTTGAGATAACGGCGCATATTTTGCGCCCAGCATCCCATCGTGCAATGGAGTAACGGAAAGCTAGGATGATAAGTACACCCTTATGAAGCGTCAGGAAGCAGGCTTACTTTGACACCAGACAGCAATCTGACCACAGAATAGGGCGCCCAAGCCAACAGTAACCTTGAGGTCCTTATGCCACACAGCCCTCGTCCGAAGAACGAGAATAAGAGACGAGCAGCAAGTCCCAATTGCGTCGGTTACTAAGGGCTTATCAGTATACTTATCCATATGGTCAACCACATGCAGACACTAACCCTTCGAAATCCAAGTTACCTGTTGGCACGGGATTTCTTGGATAGCATTTAGATTGACCGCCATGGCAAAAATGTGCAACACCATGCAAATTCTTGCGATAAAATACAGAATCTATCAGAGAGAATGAACTTTTGCCGATCTGACTGACTTCAGGAATCCACTAACCATGGGCCATCTCCAGGGCCTCTTACGCAACACGACGGAGATATCGAAGCCCAGGGTACTGATGATGTCCCAGGCGGCCACGCCAGAAAGGACCAATACGAAGGCGGCATAAACCTCTGGATGCCGTGTGGAGTGGTCGGTTAGTAAAGAGACTGCCACGTCGGCCTGCCCCCTTGCCACTACTTGAACATATAATACTCACTGCTGTCACGTGCAATCTCAGCGGGATCGAGCCAGTTCTTGCCCATGGCTGGCTTTTGACGCGGCCCGGGGAGAAGGAGCAGGGAGAGGGAGGAGGGACGTTTAACTACCCGGTGGCGAATTCGACATTTTATGTAGGAGTGGGAGTGCATGACCTAGTGCAAGCTCACCATCAGATCCAGGTTCGATGTCCCTCGAGGAAAGGGATCTGTATGGACTTCTAATTTCGGAGTAGAGGTTCCGCGTTGGTGCCTTGTGATATAAGGTCTAGTTGCCGACCTGGGTCGTCCCTGGGGTCTTCGCAACTAGGTAAACCTGCCTCATGCGAATCCGAGCTTGTTGGTCGCTTCTCTGACTTTTGCACGTTCTCCAGGGTCTCTTTAGTGCGTTCGAGCATGCACAAGAAGTTGATATAGCTACTTTGAGGCTCAAGTGTAAGATAAATGCGAGGGGATCAAACTGAGCCACGTTTGATCTATTCTGCGGTCGGAATGCATGCCCATAGGCCGCCACAGCTTACCATGTGGTACAATTTGCAATATTCCTTTTCCTACCCTCTGCTTTGGGATAACCTCCGATAGCCTCTTCCGTCCAACCATCATTAAGGTCGGGATAAATGACATGTGGGTGTTCCAGAAGGAACGAGATGATACTGTTCAGGTAACATATCGGAAAATCAAGTTTGGGCGGGAACGACAGAAGGCTGGACTGTCCCCTTGTAGTCTTTCCTCTCCTGCGACCCTTCGTGCTTTCTCACCAGGAAAAGTGTCCGTATGGATGAGTGACCGGGGTCGTTAGAGCCGTCGGATTGTCGTCGGCAGTAAGAAGTTTACCCGAGCTGACCTGATAGTGGTACATATAACCCGTAATTCATGAAGGATCATTGTGGGAGAAAAAAGCGAGAGTCAATAGGACGAACGTATGCGTTGTCTGCGGTCGCGAATACCTCAAAGAAGAAATATAACTTTGCTCCTGTGCCCCCTGGTTTAACCTGGACGATCGCGGCAACAAATCGCGCGTTATCTTAGGTAGGGACATCATCGGGTTCTCGATCTCGACTTACCCCTTTCAGCCGCATTCAATCTATCAGTGTGCTCTCCATTTCGCGGACTGATATTTAGAGACCTAGCGGATACAATTGTATATCTACACTGCTTTCTGGACTTCGCTGGATTGCTAGGAGCGAAAACACGAAATTCCGTTCTGTCGTCGCTTCAAGAGCCCCCCAAGCGTGTCTCCTTTTGCGGATCCAGACGTACCATACGCGGACGGAAACACTTGACTTTACAACGTCTGTTATCAGTATCGCCAGTTATCCCAGCGAAGGCATGATCAAGATAGAAGGATCTTCACTGAAGTGTTTCAATTTTCATCCGAAAAAATATTACCCTATCGGAGCCTGGGTCATTCTTTGATGCAGAGCGGCTTTGGAGACCGATATCTTCTGAGTTTTCAGTCTTGATGTTTCTGCGGGTGGATCGATGAACAAATGACGATATTTGGAGTGGGGTACATCTAAAAGCACTATAATATTGAACTTTAGGTTTGACCGACCAGAGTCTGGCTACCCGCCAGTGCACGAAATAGAGCCAGGTTTTGTTAAAATTTGCCCGAATCTTATCCGCAATTTGCTCAGGGTCCCCGAATGTTCCGGGGTCCTATGTTAAGGTCTTCATGGCCATTCCCGAATATTCAAAACACCACAGAATGGCATGTACCCTGAATGGACCTGACCCTGACATTGTCCCACTTAGTTTCAGACAATCCATGTCTTCACAAATATTAATTATGTCATCCGCCATGATATGTCATTTTTCGGGCCTTGGGCTCCTAACAGTTCTCCCCACCTTGTAGCGATGCATCACATCCTCACAACTACCCTCAACCTCTATGCGTTTTTTATTAGAGGTCCTCCTGATTAGGCGCGTCCTCATTCCTCGAATAAGTTTGTTCGTATTCTGCTAGGACTTTGCCGGTCCCACCTACCTCCATCGGGTCTCGGGTCTTCTGGGCATCGGATCCCTAAGTCACAGCTTCTATTCGGCACCGTGAGTTCGCAACAGTCAATGTCTACGAGTAGCCGATTACATGTGTTGACCTGCGCCACTGTCTTCTAGGACTTCCCTTCCACCCTTCATTCACACAACATGTTTACTGAGGTCCTGAACACGATTTGCTGTCGCCGAGACAAAAAAACGGCCGACGTCTTCTTCTGCTCAAAGTGCAAACACATTTGGGTTCAAAGATCCAATATGAACATCGGGAGACATTGTGGCCCGACATAAGTGTTGGACAAGTACTCGCTCCTCGTTGCTGTCGCTCGTCTCTGCCATCAATTTCATTTCATTGGAAAGATACACCTAATCCAACATATGGCTTCTGGCTAAATTATAACAAACGTTTGGCAACCTGAACATTTCGCTTTTGTACCCCCACAGACCTCCAATTACATCCTGCACATGCATACATCATCCAACGACTTCATTCAAGCTTCCACTTGAAGACCACACTGTATCCCTCGTCAAGGTCCCTAAGTTCGCCGTCGGAATACGCAATAAGCTCATACTCATCTTCAATTCCATCGTCAACCACTCTGCCACGACGCGACCACAAGATTCGCGCCTTTTCCCGCCCTGAAGAATTTGATATATTTGGAGTGATCCCATGTTCCCCAGAGACGTTCACCTTGACATTCTGGGACACGTTGGCTCCTGCTACAGAGGCCGAGGGACTTTCCAAATCATGACTAACACCACCGCCATTCCCGCCACCACTCTTCCCGTCTGCATCGCTTGTTCCCCTGATCGTCCGCTTTCTCCACGCAATTGCAGAACACTCCTCAAATGACAGCTTCGTGAAATCAATATCGAGGTGTGCGAGACCCCCAACTTCCATCATCCCAGCATCACCGAAGAACTTGAGGAGTTCTTGGTTCTTTGGACTGGCGATCCATTCGTTATGAGCTTGGACCGATGTCCAACCTGAGATTAGGTATATCGTCGTAGTTAGTGCGGGGGTTCCGCTAGTCGCTGCTTCGTTCGATCCCTCTGCTTTGAGCCCCTTGGCACTTTTGTGGGAAAAGAAGAAGTATAGGGGATAGCCTGACCATGAGGATTGGGCTTGTGAAGCGCTGAGGAAGCCGGAGATAAGTTTGGGAGTTTGGAGGGTGGTTGGCGGTATGAGATTTAAGAAGGCGAGTTCGGTAATTGGGTGATGTGGATTCGACATCGGTGCCCTGATCTTCGAAGAGGGTGCTGAGATAAATTATCAGTGGCGAAGTCTTTTTTGGAGGACGTGCCTGGAGGGTATCCTCCATAAATAGTCACCATTCGCGTAAGCAATTGTAAGTGTACGCGTAATGGGTAATAGTATATGGAGCATGATTAATTATTACCCCACTTCGCATCCTCAATCAGTGTTCTAGCGCTTTTCTGTCATCAGCCACAACGTCAACAGGGGTTGTCTTCCGTGAGATAGATTCAGGGCATTAGCTTCCACCTTTGTGGTCCTTCATTGAAGTATGGGCCGAGGGACTGAGCAGTTGGTACTTATGCTACGGACAGCATTTCGGACGTTCAAAGTCAAAGATCACCAGGTGTATTCATCCTAAGTTTTACAAATCAGCCACTCAATTCGGTCGAGATAGCTCGCGCAAGAATCCTGTGTCACTTTGAGCCAGGGCGGAAAGAGGGGAGGAGGGTACATACTCATGAACGGTAAACAATGGATGTAACGAGTTCAACCAACTAGGGATACCCCACCCGTGCGATCAGAATGTCCTATCAAGGACCAGGAGTTAAGTGTTCACAAATAACTCGAGACAGGTGCGCATCCGTCAACTTGGGTATTCAACCCAAATTCACCGATGCCGTTCTCATACGCGGTACACCATTGTGGTGACGGGCTCAGGTTGATTTCAGGGAGGAATGAGTCGGACGGCTCACGACGTCGTTAATCCCGATCCAAAATGCGAAAAGAGAGTCGGAGCTGTTCTAAACCGCCTCATTGGGTTTTTGTGAGAGGAAAATATTTGAATTGTTGAACTTGGTCCACGATTGATCTGTACGATGCTTGTGAGCCTCCTGACTAAAACATGAAAGGTTACTAACAAAACAGAGGGCTGAAATGGTGGAACCAATGCGGCAGTCGATGGTCGCACCTCCAGAAGCGAGGTCAAAGACCTAGCTAGGATCACTTCGCTTTCCGTAAATATAGCGGTATTTTGAGGGTACGTACCCCCATGTTGGTAAGGTTGTACCTCCCTCCTACAGATAAGTATAATACATCGAGGCGGAGTGGCGGACAGACTCAGAATTGACCTACCAACGAAATGGACCATTGGCAGAAGTCTGAACAAGGGATATACCACCACAGAAGTCAACGAAATGACGCCCAAGATTAAAATCGCGAGTGAGACCGTAAGAAGTTGGGCACCTACGAACGTTAAAATTGCATCGGGTTGAACGAGTGTACATTTATTACTCTCCATCTGTGGTATAAGAGTCACCGAATGCAAAGAGGAACCGTGTATCCTTCCACTGGAGCCTCGCGAAGACCCATGGGAGCCAGTTAAGAGTAAGTAAGAGGATACAAGCAAGATATCTCATGATTCTCCGACTAGATGAGGCACTTTCTCATAGTTAGAAGCCTCTCGAGGTAGAGCTTATAATGTTGTTGTCCACAATGAGGTGCTGGATGTGGAAATTTTGTGCCCTATCCAAGCGTGCATGTGAGGATTCTTGTGGGTGTATTTTAGGGTAGAAATCATGTGTCGAGATGATGTTCTAAAGCACATAGGAGGTTCCTGTTTTGGTGTTCGTGGGAAACTGTATACATGGGCGTCTTCTCGTCGCGGAACAGACTCCTAAGTTAATTACTTTGACTTGGCGGCGAGCCATGATCTCCGTAAGTTCCCGTTTTCTTACAAAGACTTGAGACTGAAGTTTTGAAACAGGCATTCTTCATCTTTAATCAAAAAGGCGAGGTTCGTCATATTCATCCATGCATCCATCCACCCAGGGCTGATTTCAACCACTTCTACTGCCCTTCAACTCTTGGGCCGTTATAGGTGTTGATCTCGCGGCTCTATCGCACGGACTTCAAGTATGCTCCTGATCCCTCCTTTCCGTTTGAGGCGACACTTATAATAATATGTCAGACGTTCAATAGCAGACGTCTTCCGGATACAAGTCGTTTCCAACAGCGATGTTCGGTCGCCGATTATCACGCTAGGCTCGACGAGCTTTTTCCACGTGAGGGTGAACAATTTGTATGTCGTTGCAGTGACCAAGTAAGCATGTTTTATTCTTGCTCTGGTGATGGACTGGTATTGACGTAGGCATGGCGTTGACGTAGGACAAACGCAAATGCGGCGCTGGTGTTCGAGTTCTGTTACCGTTTTATCAATATTGCGAAATCGTATTTCGGAAAAGTGGATGAGGAGAGCGTGAAGAATAATTTTGTGTTGATATATGAGTTGATTGATGGTGCGTTATTCGCTGTTTTTCTGTGGATGGGGACTGATGGTGAAATGTATAGAGATATGTGACTTTGGATACCCACAGAATAGCGAGATTGATACTTTGAAGAGTTATATCACGACGGAGAGTATCGTGTCTACGGCTATTGCAGCGGTGTGTGGTATCATACGCCATGTGTATTGGTTGAGTGCTTATGGGTGAGGTCTTGCTACAGGAGGAATCATCGAAGATTACAACACAGGCTACTGGAGCTACGAATTGGCGAAGGGGGGATGTCAAGTATAAGAAGAATGAGGCGTTCGTGGATGTCGTAGAGACTGTTAACCTCAGCATGAGTGCAAAAGGTACGCTTTCGCATCTATCTCATTCACGGGAGCGGTGCTAGACGTGTTTAAGGAAACATTCTGCGAGCGGACGTGGACGGTCACATCCAAATGCGTGCCTACCTTTCTGGGACCCCAGAGTGCAAGTTTGGCCTGAACGACAAGCTTGTTATTGACAAGAGCGAACGCGGTATGGGTGATGCCGTCGAGTTGGATGACTGTCGCTTCCACCAGTGTGTGCGGTTACATGATTTCAACAGCACGAGGACGATCAGCTTCATACCGCCCGATGGCGAGTTTGAGCTCATGCGGTGCGCACTTGCGACACAAAGGCGAATTTGATTAGTTGTAGTAGCTGATGCCTCAACAGATATCGATCTACGAGCAATGTCAAATTACCACTCCGAGTGATACCCACTGTGCACGAAATTGGCACGTCGCAAGTACAGTACACCATCACAGTCAAGACAAACTTTGACAGCAAGCTCTCGGCTACCAACGTGGTGCTCCGGATACCAACACCTCTCAACACAACATCCGTAGACTGTAAAGTGGCGAATGGGAAAGCCAAGTACGTGCCTGCGGAAAACGTGGTTGTGTGGAAGTAAGTCGGCTCGGGATCGGTTTGAGTTGTGTCGGCGGGAGACTTATGGGGCAAATGTCAGATTACCGCGAATTCAAGGTGGACAGGAGTGTACATTTCAGGGGACGGCGTTTTTGACTAGCACGACGACGCGGCAAGTGTGGGCGCGACCGCCCATCGATGTGGACTTTCAGGTGTTGATGTTCACGGCGTCTGGATTGATTGTGCGGTTCCTGAAGGTGTTTGAGAAGAGCAATTACCAGAGCATCAAGTGGGTGCGGTACCTAACGAAGGCGGAGGGGTCGTACCAGATCCGGGTGAGTTCAATGTTATCGGTGTGTAGGAGTGTGCTGAGTCTGTCGCAACGGCAGTTCTGAGAGTTAAAACAATGGTAGTTGGTAGATTAGATTAGCGTGTGATAGTACCATATATGGGATATATACGGACTGGAGAGAGAGAGTGACTGAGTTGATCATCCGCTGCCATGTTCTGGAGGTATTCCACCCCTGCCTGCAAACCGCCTCGCACTCAGCCACTTTTGCAGATTTGGTTTCCACAATGCTTCCGCAATAGAAAGCCTTATAGACAAGGAGGCTTCCCTCGCCACAATCCTCGACCAGGACGACCTACTCCAGGAGTGCAAGGCACAGAACACACGTCTTGCAGAGTACTTTGGTAGAGTGGGCGTGTTGCACAGGCTGTTTGCCTATGTCACAGGAGAGATTGAGATTGAGGGCAAAGACCGCTTCAAGTCCGCACTCCTACTCTTCTCCTCACAATAGCACTTGTGTTACTCACCCATCGCGCTCTCTGTGCTGCCCTTCTACAGATACCCGTATGTCGCAACAGAAGTCCTCTGCAGTGACATCTGGTCCATCTCTGCCACATGCGTTGGGAAAGCAGACGTGGTCCTCGCGCCGTTTTGGGAGTTTGTGCTCGACAGATCACCAGAAGATATGAAAACGCGCATGGTCATGGCCTCGCACTTTGTGAAAATCAACCTGAACTTTATACTCAAATGGCCCGAAAAGGTGTGTTTTGTATCATTTTATGGTGTTTCCGGAAGTCGTCGAGTGCTGAGGTGTAATGTGTTATTTTGGTTTGGACGTGGAGATGCTCGCATTCATACAGTCTCAGCCGAACATTGTGGAACGGTTACTCAGACACATCGAGTGCTCGTCGTTTGTGGATCTCATTGTGCAGATTATATCGTTGGATGAACATCAGCGGTGCGGGGAGGTCATAGAGGTGCGTTCCATTTTACTCTTATGATGATGCTCCACCTCCTTGCTTTTCTGACCGTTGTGGGTGTAGTGGCTGTCGTCCCAAAACTTTATCCCTCGACTGGTGGACATGCTTTCTCCGGAACACTCTAGCGACACGCATAACGCCGTGGCGGATCTTCTAAAGGGGATCATCTCGATGGCGACCCCAACACCTGCATCGGGTCTTATGGACCCCGCTCCAGCATCAAATCTATTTGCACGCGAGTTGGCATCGAAGGAGATAGTGGAAAAGCTGGTTTCGTATATCGTGCATGATTTCAGCGTGCCACAAACGACGACTAAAGCGGCCACCTCTACGACTCCCCCTTCGACCGATAACAACTCCACCGAACCCGCAGACATGTCTAGGACTACAAACACATCCGAAGACCAATCCTCCACCTCAACCGCCGCTCCTCCCACTCCCGCTTCCCCAGACCCATACTCTGACTCAGACCGTCTCCCCTCCCTCGAGTCCTCCATCTCCTCTGTCACAAACTCTATTTCAATCATCATCGAGCTCATCCGCAAAAACAACTCGGACTACTTCGAGCCCTACCTATTCCACACCATACGCAATAGACTCATCCACTTCCAACAACATCTCACAGAAGAAGTTGGGAAGAACCCAGAGGAAACGAGGGAGATGCTGGAGCAAGCGATGAAGGAGCTCGTAAATCGGATGGGGGTCGTCCATCTAGGTCCAGTATTAGAGGGTGTGGGAGAGAAGATGGGCGAGTTGAAGAAGTTTTTGAGGAGTCCGAGGTCATTAGTGAGTTGTTCTATGCGCTCCTGCGTGCGTGCGTATATACGAGCGCTGATCTTTGTTTTGTTTCCTTGGGTGTTTAGGCGGGGGATATTCAAACGACCGTTGGGACGGTGACACCACTCACGTTTGAGCGTTTCCGGATCTGCGAACTCTTCGCAGAGCTCTTGCATTGCTCGAATATGGCGCTGTTGAATCGACCTAGTGTCCACGATAACTTGTACGACTCGAAAGGTCGTTTGCAAGGTGGTCTCTCCGCACTCGAGGACTTGGCGCAGGTTATACAACTTAATGGGACTTCGGATGGTGAAGATAAAAGTGGCGGTGAGATGACGGATGGGAGTGGTGGTGGTAGTGAAGATGATATGAGTGATATTGAGCCTGCGCTTGAGCTGCCGATCTCTGGGATGGGCGGTGGCGGGAGAGTGGGATCTCAGGGTGATACGCCGAGTATTGGGAGCTCGGACATGTCAGATAGTCCGGAAAGTAGTGGTGATGATGATGAAGACGTGGGGAGGATGGAAGAGATTCCTGTGGGTGATGAGCCTGCCGCGAGCACAGGTGCGGGTGGAGCTGAAGCTGAGAAGGGAAAGGCTGGAGGGCTGAAGGTGGATACGAACTTGGGTGCTCATGCGTCGGGGGAGCCAGTGAACGATGCGACATTGACTGCTTCGCCTACGGTCATGACGACAAATGAGACGAAAGTCGACAACGGCACGAGTAAAGAGTCTAACGATCCAAAAGAGGCGAATGTAGAGACGGATCAGGATGCGAATATGGGAGCTGCACCCTCGGAACACGACGAAAACGCACTCACGCCTCAGGTTTCACGGACACCCAAAACGCCCATCTCGAGACGGAGTTCCCGGAAAACGACGATACAGGATTCTCTTTCTGAATCTGCTCCCGATCTCTCTCAGACACCTGGGAGTAAGTTGAAGAGGTTGTTTTTGGATTTGGAGATCCTTCCTATACTTCTGGTGCGTCTTGTAGCACCTTTTCCGCGACATCTTCGTGCTGACTATGGTCATACTGGGGTTTGTCCTCATATAGGACCTGTTCTTCGAGTTCAAGTGGAACAACTTTCTGCACAGCGCGGTGTATGACGTGATTCACCAGATTCTGACGGGGAACGTTGAGAGTGGGTTGAACAGGGAGTTGGTGATCTCGTTATTCAGGGATGCGAAGCTTATGCAGAGGATCGTGGATGGACAAAAGCTGAACGATATAGAAAGGTGCGCCGCCCCTCCCCACAAGTTTCCCTACCTACCGCCGACTTATACTTCTGTCCGCTCTATATACAGTGCGAAACCGAAAGGTGTTCGAATAGGTTATATGGGCCACCTCACGCTCCTCGCTGAAGATGTCATTACTGCACTTGACCGATTCCCATCTGACCTTCACACTCTTATCCTCACCACGTATGCACCCCAGCCTCAATGGGAGGAGTATGTCAAAGGACGGTATACGGAGACGAAACAGAAGGATTGTTGTGCGCTTGGCGGACCGAAGCCCAATCCGAGTGTGACGTCATTTGGGTTCAATGTCAATGTGGATGCTGACGCTACTGGTGCTCTGGGAGGAGGACGCGGCGATTTCATGGGAGATGTTGGTACTGGTGATGGTAAATCGGATGGGATGTTTCCGGGGCTGCGTTTGGACGAAGCGGCGGCGCATGTGTTTAGGAACCGGCCGAAGATTGAGATCGAGCAGGGTGATGTGGAAGGGGCGGGAGGTGGAGAGAGGAGGGCGGATGTGCCGGAGGATGTTGGGACTTTGCGAGGGGTGAGGGGAGAGTTTAGGAGGGCTGGATCGGAGAGTGCCAGTGGGGTGAGGAATACAGCTGATTTTGGACCTGTGTCGGTGTTGAGTCGGGGTCGTGATGAAGAGGATGAGGATGATGAAGAGAAGTATGGGAATTCGCGGACAACACATGTGTGTTCTTTTCATGTCTTTTACGATCGAAAGTGCTGACGTTTACACAGTTTGCGAGATACTTGGCCCAGGAAATTCAGTCTTCGAATCACATTGGTGAGTCCTCGGACTCGTCGGACGAGGAAGAGGGCGGGTGGTTGTCGCAGTCGAATTTTAATCTTGGGAGTCCGCCGATTTCGGCGAGGCGGCAAGGTACGGGGATGACTGAGCGGAGACCTTTGGGTGCTTCTGGTTTTGACGTGCGTTTCGTTTACTTATGCCATAGTATTCTCTAAACTGAAACGGGGGGTGACTTTTGGGCTAACAGGATTCGTTCAACCCGACTAGTCCTGAGGATCCATTTTCTTCACATGATGATGTGCGCCCACATACACTTCCCCCCGCCAAATAATATTTGCTGTAATGAGCTGATTCCCTATGGTAGGACACATTCGGCCCATTCTCAGACTCAGCGGCAATAGCGAACACACCGGACAGCGTGCTTCTTTCTTCGTCCTTCTCGGACGAAATGGACGATTCGTCGTTTGAGAGTTTCGGCGATTTTGGGGATTTCCAGAGTGCAGATGGGGATGTTGACTTTGGGCCGTTTGAGAGTGCTAGTGGTGCTTCTACGAGTTCTGGTGCTCATGGTCCGTCCGTCGACACGGGTGATGGGGAGAAGAAGCATGGCGAGGATGGGGATGAGTCGTTGACGATGACGCCTACGAGTGGTAGTTGGACGATCGCGAGTGGGAATGATGGGTTTGAGGAGATTCGGAGGGTTGAGAGGGGGGAGGAGAAACGGGGGTGAGGAGGTTCACCGGCTTCATGTTGACTTGTGTTCGCTGGAACGAATATTCATTCCTGCTTCCTGTGCTCTCTCCCATAGTGGTGCGCTTCGATGGACGTTTTCCTGTGATAAAGTTGAAGAAATTGATACTATGTAAATTGTAATATCGCAATTGTTTGTCGAGTGTTTTTTAATAGACTACATGATGGATGCCTCCTTGTGGAATGTTATCAGGTCGCATATATGCACGAACACGACTTGGGATGGCAGTTTCCGGAGGGAAGACGAGTCTGTTAGGTCTGTTGGTTCTGGCTTCGCAGCAATCACCAAAGCTTGTCTTTTATGCCTCGAAACGACATTTGTTCTTAACCATGGACGCAGGAGGGAATAAAGGTTTTGGACCTGCTATTGTCTCTCTGATAGGGGTGCGTTGCGACCGAAGTTATTTGCACTCAGACCCAACTGAACCACTAGCGTGAAGCCGTTTCCTCTCCTCACATCATTACCCTGCTCCTGCGATCGGATGCTTGTTGACCACTAACTTCTCGAGCTTTCCGTTATTGTGTTAGATGGCCTCAGTGCACTCCTTTGAATATGCAACGTGCAAACATAGAGAGGTACTCAGTGGCCTCAGCTTTTTCTCTGACTTTCCTCGTGCTTCTCCGTCATCGAAGAATGATATTAAAGGTTATACACCTTTGTTCTTCCTCACCGCGGTTAGTTTTTGTATGCTCTTCTCCCACGCTCGAGTCTGTCTTCGTTATACTCGTCAACAGACTTGCTGGATAGACTTGCACAAGAGTGTCCGAATCAAGTTCTCGCTGTCTTTATGCGAGGCACTGAAGAATGATGGCATGTGGCGATTGATGATGGCCTTTTGGATGTGGAAATCAAAACCCAGCGACACTAGGAAGACGAACTACTCTGATTCTTCACCCCTCCGCTCTGAATAAGTAGGTACGAGCTATTCCACGACGAACTCGCTCACAGATATGCATCACACGTAGAGTGTGGATGTAGCATGAAGGCTTAAGTAAGGTCGGGGTCATGAGCACACTTGACGTCCCGCTTCGAATCACTCGTCCTCAGGTCCCGTCAAAGTCAAGGGTTGTTCGGGTATTGTTGATAAGAACGCATGGCATCATTGGTGCTTCATCACTCGCTTAACTGCACTACAGGAGTTCTCAGCCCGCCCCCTATGCCAGAATGTCTATTTCCCCTAGGACCCTGTCATTTATGACTGGTCTCCTTGGCGGTTTTGTGGTCATGTGTCTGTAGCCTCGATCCCCTTTTTGTATCCGAACTTGGATTTCTGGGATGACGTGCTACCCACCATGGGTGACGATGTGATAGTGCTGTATGTGATGTGAGTGCCAGATGAATGCGATGCAGTCGTTAATGAAGTATATTCGGGGGGCGTTATTATACATTGAAAGTTCCAACCACCGAAGGTTGTTCAAGCTGCAGAGAGAGAGAGATCTCGGGACTTTGAAGAGACTTCGGGCGCCAATGAACCTGAACCTCGACTCTAGCGCGCCTGAGTGAGGTGAGAGGACTTGGAATAATTTAAGGTTGGGTTCCGGTGAAGCAAGAAGTGTGTCAGTGGTTCCATCGTCCTGATACTTATCGGGGCTGGAAACACATCTGTCCTAATAAGCCGGGAATTCTACGTCTTCATAAACACGAGGGGCATCTACGTCAGATAATTGCGAAGCCTTGGTTGGATGACTCTCAAAGTGGTGATGGTAAGAATAGGCTGATCAACTGCACAACTATGAATGCATTACAGCTGCTTCTTGCGGCTCTGAAGCCGTCTGATCGGTGGCTAAAACCCAGCAAGTCTTTTCAACTTCGTTCGCGTCAGGTTGGGAGGGAACAACGCATCTTCGCCGAAAGATTTGAGTTCCAATCCACCCACCAAGGGAAGTCGGATGTCCGCGCGCCAGCATAGCTGACGCCTCCGGTTCCATATATAATCCACAAGGGTTGTTGACCGCGTTGGCCAAAACTGCAAAGCAGGTTGTGGAGTATAACTGAAGTAGACCCGGCATAGTTGGGAACCGAATATCATTAGCTCCAGGAAGTGGGGTAAGGTCCACAGTGATGCCGTTGCTAACGGGATGCTTCTCTTAGGGAAAATTGGGGTGAGAATGAATAATTATCGTTTGTACAACGAAAGGTGAACACGTAATGATAGGAAAATCTCAGAAGCAGAGAGTCGTGATGGTTGATAGAAGTACAAGGATTGCAACATATACCTGGGAAAGCAAGCAGATCTGAAGTGAAGGCACTGTTAGTACTGGTAGCACGGGTTGGCACAGAGCAGGAGACTCACGAGACGGAAGGTTAAATACAGCAGTTACAGCGTAGAAAGACGACTGGCGCTCGGCAGCATTCAAGGAGCGGCCACGGAGCGGGTCGGTGGGTGCTAGACATCACCGTTGATCCCAGTAATACTTTGGTGGGTGCTTGGATATATATTCGAGATATGATGATTTACTCGATCGCTTTAATCGAGCAGATGGTGGTGGCTGGACAGTGAGTAAAATGTCAGTGGTGCGCCGTTCAGAAGAGTGTAATGAAGGAGAGAGGCGGGGAGTTGCGAGGACGTGCAAAGGAAGAAGGTTCGGGAGATTGACTGGAATTTGGGCCGCACCTTGGTCAGCACATCGTCGCCGTCAACACAACCTTCGACGTTGACATCCACAGTAGACTTGGGTTCTTCAATCAGGGTTCCTCCAGAATCTGAGAGATTAGTCCGCTTCTCTCTGGCCTTCTCATGAGTAATCCTAACACTTCGTTGCACCTCTCTGCCCTCCTCAATGTCCATATGTTCTTCTGCTCGTTGTTGTTGCTTTCTCCTCCGCTTTCTTCGTATTTGGAATACGGTTGTGACCAAAAGTACGATAGCGAGAAAGACTAAAATTCGGGTGTCAAACGGAGAGAGCGATATGAAGAAAGGACGCACCGAAGACAACGACAATGGCGATCTCCCATGCAGATCCCAGATGGCTATGGCTAGGACTGATGATCATCATTAGCCGCTAATTATGATGGAGGTTGAGAGGTGACAGAGAAGGTTGGGGAGGATTGAGCGAGATGAGGCAAACCACATGGGGAAGTGCTTCCTGAGATTAGGCAGCGTCGCCCAAAGAACTTGAAAGATTGCGAGCGGGCGACCGATTTTTTCAAGGAAGATAATAAAATAGAGTATAAATGATTGATGACATACCTATCTTCTTCAGGGCGTTGGTTGGTCATCCCGCCAATTCGGGTCGCGAAGAGGGGTTATATCCGATATAATGGAGTCGTGTTCTCGGGGATAATACGGGTCAAGGGAAGATTTCGAGTGTCTAGGCGTGTGTGTCCTTCCTCAGGAAGACTTCTCACAGACCAAAGCGGTGCAGAGCGAACGGCCGACAGACGAGGGGCCGAAAGTGGATGAGAGGAAGTGGTACAGGGTGTTGGTGTGCTTCTGCGTGGTTGCTATATGGGCAGCTGCGGAAGGGAAGGGGTGGGGGATGAGGGGAAAGGCGACGAAGGGGGCAGTGGCGAATGGTTTATAAGTCGAGGTCAAGCATTCCAAGTGACTCTGGGCGATGCGTCCGCCAAGCCCAAGACCCATGCCCTTGGGTCTGGCTTCTGGGAAGATGCCAAGTCGGCTTGTGGAGATCGCGTCCGATTCGGCGGTTACACTTGGCCACAATCCAATGAAAAACTTTTGGTTATGCTTCATTTCTTGGTGGATTTTCTCCTCTGCCTGAGGCGTATTTGCCTCGTTGGAAAGACAAGGCAAGAGCTCTTGTTTGGTAGAGATCTCAGATGAACAGACTTGAAAAGCTTGGCCTGGGAAAACGTAAGCCAAGAGTCAAATATCCTCTGTTGACAAATTCGTAACGCGCCATACAATACAGGATAAACAAAGGCCGCTATGAAGACCGCTAGAAACGGAAGGGTTCCTGGTGTTGAAAGCTTCTTTGCCCTGCTCTTGTTTAGCTTCACAAGGGATATAATGGCACAAAGAAACTTGGCATTGTCCCTTCCAATGGTCGGCGATCATGATTTGAGTTGGTTATGAATGACAAGCGACTCGGCCAAGTGAGGCACTCCTAACTGGAAGCCATCTTGGCTGAAACGCAACGCCTCCTCTGCACATGTCCATGCATATTTGATCGCTTTCTCGATATCGTGATGCTGTAATGGGGACAGCCCAAGTATCCGTGGTATTACCAAGCAATCCCCCATAAGAGCTTGATAACGAAGAAAACGTATAGTGTCGTGGTAGAAAGGGTAAAGCTGTTGTCTTCCGAATGTTTGGTTGATGGGTCAAATTGCCGGTTGAACCTGCTAGCACAAGTCCCTATGCGTTGTGGATGGGGGACCATTCCCACGCCACTGGAACGGGTCGGCCCGGTAACCTTTCCCGACATGTTGACATTTTCACTGTCGTCCTTTTAGTCCCAACTCGAAATATTTGGCAAGGGCAACAGTGGGTGCTTTCATCGCGTTGAGCCTCTCGTCTTCAAATGAACACGGTAGATTAAGTAGCCATGGCCTCCACCTTCACAGCTGTCGGAAAAAAAGTACGGATATCTCCTTATCAACGCTGAACGTTGCTTAATGGACATCAATTGGAATTTTCTGCGCAACTCTTCACAAACTCCCCATTGGCGGCTTGCTGAAACTTGCAATCCATTTTCGAACACTTAACTCGAACATACCAGATAGTGGCCATAGGTCGTAATTATGCCGCACACGCCAAAGAGCTCGGGAACAAGCCTCCCAAAGAGCCTTTCTTCTTCTTGAAACCCACTTCAAGTTACTTAGAGTCTGGCAACAAGGTCGAAATCCCGAAGGGAATTATCGCGCATCACGAAGGTGCGCCTCACGTAGTGTACTGTGAATTCTACAACTCATTGCGACCTCTACCATTCTTGTTGTGTTATTACGTTGCATAGTTGAACTCGGCGTCGTCATTGGTCGACCTGGGAGGGACATCCCAGCCTCCCAAGCCATGTCACACGTTTCTGGTTATGGTGTGGCCTTCATACTCATTCCCTCTACCCCTTAGCTAAAAGCCCACTAGCATTAGCAGTGGACATGACAGCTCGCAACCTTCAAGAAAGGGTACGCAAAGCCGGTCTGCCGTGGTCTGCGGCGAAGGGTTTCGACACCTTTACTCCCGTTTCGTACGTTCCCTGTTCGGGTAAACAGCGAGGATGACCAACAGGTTCCTCCCACAATTTACAGAGGTTGGATCCCAAAGGGAGATGTCGACGATCCCCACAACTTGCGACTTACCCTTGCTGTACGTCTGACCACGAATGCCAGAAACACCGTAGAAATGACGTGTGCAACGTAGATCAATGATGAGATAAAGCAAGACGGCTCTACTGGAGATATGATCTTCAAGATCCCACAGCTTATTGAACATGTTTCATCTATCATGAAACTCGAGGTATGACTCCCTTCTTTTTGCTTGGCTAGCGCTTATGCTGTTCTCGTCGAGTAGGAAGGTGACCTTCTGTTAACTGGTACACCGTCTGGTGTCGGCCCCGTTGTTCCTGGTGACAACGTGTATTGTACACTCAAGGATGCATCTGGGGAAAAGTTGGCAGGACTGAGGTTCTTCGCGACGCAGCGAGAAAATGGGTATCAGTTCATGCCGGATTCGGAATAATTTTTTTTCGACGCCCGGATAGGTCTAATCAGGCAATCTATTCTTAACAGAGATTAGCTGCATGGTGTGGGTTGCGACAATGTCGGACATCGACGTGTTGTTGATCATTGCCAAAGGCAATCTGACAATACTTGAGAAGGCTCTTTCCTGATTGATCCCAACCTCACAGTTTCTCTTCTCGTCCTCCAACATCCAGCTCGTCGCTGAAACAAGATCAACCAGCCTGACCGCCCGTTACCTCGAGCAATCCTCCATGCCACTCACCAAAAGAGGGGTAAATATGCTTCTCAAATGGCTGAGAATAAATCTCCCCAACTTGGGCAATTTCGTCTCTGGAATTCCGTGCAAGTCCGAGAAGCGCAAATTATGACTTGGGTACACAGCTCCCGATCCCCCGAAGTAAGATTCGACGAAGCCTATGTGTCAGCATTCCAACCTTGCTGTAATTAAGGACAGATTTCTTGGGAGGAATTGCTCCAGCTCTGGTAACTGTGGGAGGAGGGGAACATTTAGACTTCCCAGTTGACAATGTCAGGAGTGGTACTTATCAGCTCCACAGGTGGCGTTTTGTTGAGAGTAGACAGTTCAATATCAGAAGGGTGTTTATAGTTGTGTGCTATGGTCTTTAAAGGAGTTGAGTTGAGTTGGAGTTGTAGGTAAGTAGGTCCATGCAGATAGAATACTTAAAGAATGATTTCCTGTAGTTGGAGTTCATTGATAATCATATGGTAAACTCCAGATATTTATTGTGTGTTTTCCATTCTGTATGTAAGCACTAGTATCATTGGCAACCACTCAATTGTGAGATGCATGAAAAGATTGATAAAATGTGTGGGTTCCACAGAGTCTATTTTCCTTCTGATGACAATTTCTAATGATGCAAACTTATCTCTTCTATCTTTAGATGCTCTGCTTTATATTTGGACAAGATACACTTTTCTACCTTTTGTCATATTCATGTTGTATCAATTATGTTCACTCTTGTAGACTTTCTATGCTTACCTTTTATATATTCTTTGATGCATGTCTATGCCATATGCTTTTCCACCTATGCTTTATGTCCTATGCCTTTTTTACCTTTTCAACATCTGTGCAGGATTTGATCTACTTCCTTTAGTAGATAATCAGACCTGTGGATATATACCACTTGTACTTATAAGTTAGCTAAGTCAAATCTTAATGTGTGCTGCCAAATAACCTTGTATTACTAAGTTCACCATTAGGTGATCATACCTCTTCACCCTTGTAACAAGTCTCTCTTATCTCAGGTATCTTCCTAGTGTTTATCCTATGGAGAGTGTAGTGTGTACAAGTTTGCTGCTATCAGCACTTTCTTTCTAAGTAATCACCACCTAGCACCTCAGTGGACCAGTTATTTGTAGACAAGAAATATAATTTTCAGTTCTAAGGTGTTATAGTCCCAGCTATATTTAAAGCATGCTTACTTAGCATACTGTTTCATCTTATGAGATAATGAGTTGGTCAGTACCCACTTTGGCTAAGAATGTATGGCAGTTTTTTGGATTAGTAAGATACTTAGCAGCATTCCTGTCTAAGCTAGCATAGTATGCATGGATCTTAAACTGGTTAACAGACAAGAAGTGCAATGTGGAATTTCCAGCTTGGACAGAGACACATCAAGCTGTGTTCAAGGAATTATTACTGAGCTCAGACTGGCTTATGGTGATAGATTGTAGACTCATACCAGAATATCACATACAGTAGGGAACAGAGTTCCAATGATTTGAACAACTCAACAAATCAGTTAATAACTCAAGTACTACTGTGGCTGTGCACTTCATATTTAAATATATATACCCTAGTATGTTGTCTAAACATGTGCAAAGTGCGATTATGTAATCTTCCATTTTGGGACTGCTGTGAATTAATCATTAATTTCAACTCATTGGAACAGTTTTGTTCCTCTCCAACATATAACTTCATTTATTGCTATCAAATAAATACAAATAAAATTATGTGACCATGTAGGGTTATGTATAAATAGATGGGCTTATTTTCTAGTGTCAAATTACCCTCCACCCAACTTTTATTCTATTATACACTCTCTATCTGCTACTCAGATCAATAGGGTTCTCTCCTACCTAGATAAAGGGGAATCTGCCCATCACATTGCTTCCCTTACTAGTCTGGGGGTCAGTACCATCTCTAGACTTTGTTCCAAGCACAGGTCAACACTTTCCAAGTCTGTTAGTGGTTGTCTATCCAAGCTTTCCCCCTCCAATATCCACTATGCTGTTTGCCTCATCACCTCTTGCAAGGCTGATACTACCACCCAAGTTACCAAATCACTTCAAAATGTTATCAACCAACCTCTCTCTGCTAAAACAGTTTGAAGGGGACTGAAAAATGTAGGAATGAAAGCAGTAGTCAAGCAGAAACAACCCAAACTCACAACTGTTCACAAGAAGAAAAGGCTGGAGTGGGCAGAAACACATCTCCACTGGACCCTGGATGACT
>JAEUWK010000679.1:0-124499 GCA_018524425.1 Podaxis sp. AQ795752 | reverse complement strand
TTTGTCACTTGCAATAAAATACGATTCGGATTACTCCTTAAACTGGGCTTTGGAAGGATATTTTATGGGGTTGGGTTCAATAGAAATTTGAGCACAGAATGAAGAAGTTATGTCCCAGTCAGGGTATGGTTGACATGGAGAGTCACTCTCTGACTGAATGACGTCTTAAGCTTTCTGGCGGGCTCACACTCATTGTGGTGCGGCAAGAACTGAAAATGCTGAAAATTCGGTACCTCAAGGACATACACTCCTAGCATTGTTTGGGGTCTGTAGATCTCAAAATGGATATCCTGAGTGAGGAACTGTGTCAATGACCAGACATCAAGTAACTCACTAAAATATAGCCACAGTGGTGGAGCATACCTTGAGCTGTTTTACATTAGTATTCACATTCTCAAAATACTTTCTGGAATATTCCTGGAGGAAAACAGCCCCTTCTTTCCAGAAAGCAACTGCATACAGACTAGGCCTATCATAAATCTACCCTAAGCCCATGTTTACATACATTGCTCTGGTGGCTCAAGAATTAGAAGATGGTGGGCAGGCTGGACAGCTTCAATCATTCTCTAAACATCCAATCCTTGGTGACATCACAGATGATTGCTTTGAGTAAGCTTTTCTCTCATTGGCACACAATTCCTCTTGGATAGACTTGAAATAGGCAGGAACAATGTGATAGGCAAAGACAGTATGATAGGCAGAGACAATGTGATAGGCTGTTAAGGAGGCAAACTCCAGACAGGGGTGGACCACGAGCGGACAGGAGCGGATGGTTCACGGACCAAAGGTGGGAGAGGCCTTGGCTTCAACTTATGTGTTGCGCCCCTCAGGAACCGTAGTGGCCTCACTTGGCCAATCTACAAGCTTGTCGGATGGGAGCAGATGGGACTGGACGAAGACAGGACAGTTCCGGACAGAGAGCGGGGCTGTAGCAGATAACAGAGAGCAAAGGGAGAAAGTCCTAAGTTGATATTCTGACTGCCGAACTACAGTGGAAGTAGTCTACTTATATACTAGCAGTCAGGATAAGGTCCGGAGGTAGGTAGTCAGGTAACTAGTACTTGAAACAAGTATCAGAGTCAGGTAGGAAACGGAAACAGTGAAACTATAGTGAATTTCAAAGTGAGGAGTGTCCAAAACATCCAGGCGACCAGGGATGACGAAACAGCCAAAGTGGCAAAAGGTCTGGGTTTCAGAAGGGAACGATTGACGATGAGACAGGAGGACGAAGCATGCGAGAGAGATTTGTTACTGGGCTCTTGGATGGAGACTGGCGGAGGGGTGGCCCGGAGCAATGAGCTTGCGATGGCTGCCCGATTGAATCGGGAGGTGAACTGGCTGGTCTGGGCCCACCGAGAAGCCATGTAACTAAGGCTCGAAAGCTTAACGGACAAGAAAATGGGGTCCATAACAGTTATCATCAGTCAAAGTTTTATAAGGCAGGTTGCTATCAGAATCTGAAAGCATGGAAAAGGGATATATATTCCAATGTTATGGATAATGAGGACAGAGAGAACAAGCAGCAACCAACAAGATGAGGAGATGAAGAATGTTTATTTACTATTGTGGACAAGCAACCCAATTTGGAATCCCATCACTTTTTGGAAACTGGTTTGTCATCACCACTGCTGTTGTCCACAAGAACACTTGCAACTGAGTCCCCCAGGTCTTCCAAAATAAAATTTCCAATGCTAGATGCCACAATGAATGTAAACATTGTCATACAAAGTGAATGTGAACTGTCAGAGAACATTACTGATATTAGAGTCTGTATTTATAAGATCAACAACAGAACTTACTTTTCTTTTGGTCAACATAGATTTCTTCATACTCATTTAGAAATTCAATAGCTAAGCACTATGCTTCATCCAGGTCTTTCATCTGAATTATGCACTGGCTCATCAGCCAAACAATGCAAACAAGTTTACAGAAGTTGCTAAAATATGGCTGAGGTAAGATGCTGTCAAGAAGAGCTGGAAGATATCCCCATACATAGACATTAAATTCATCAGCTTTATATCTACTGCTGATTTTCTCAAAGGGATTTTGTAGTGGCCATTCATATGTATATGGCAGGTAGGATTGAAGGGAGGCAACACAGATACTATGCTCTTTCCATGTATTCCCTAATAAAACTCTCCATGGGAAAGATGTTGATACATTAGATGCATCTTTGCTTTGTATGGTATCTTGCCATAAACCCAGAAGCAAATTGGGGATGTTGAGTGCAAAAAGGTGCATTGTATCAACAAGAAAAGTGCCAGGTGCACCAAGTGCAGGAAGGTGAAGGCCATTGAAGATACTTGGTTTTATAAGCCTAGTATGTTTATAATGTTTATCAAAATTGCCAGAATATAAGTTCAAGGGCTGAACAATGTTGTCATTATATTCCTTCTGTGAGTGATATGGGCTTATTGTTGTTAAGTCAATATCAGGGTAGTCTGAGCCAGGTGGCATCCCATCAGAGGAAACTCAAAGAACAGGATAATAATGAGGTACAGTGTGGAGATGTTGTATTTTCGCAGAACAGTAATTTTGGCACCCTTTGACTTCCTTGTAGCCAACAATTCCACTCATGCTGACCATTCCTGGAGCATCCACAGTATACAAAAGAACCTGTGGTTGCTTTAAAACAGTCTGGGTAATTGAAGCATCCCAAACCCTCAGGCCTTCTTTCTGTAATGCCAAAAAATGCTGGAGTGAAGGAAAAAGGAATGTGTCAAGGTTTTTAGGCTTTCTAGGTCCTGGAATAAAACCAGCTGAAATAGCATAACATTTCTTATAGTGCAGGGATGGAGAAAGCTTGAGAATGACCCAAATCATCATCCAGAAATCTGATGCTTGATGCTCATATAGCTGGGCACCATCAATTGACAGCATCAAGAGAATACTATTGTTGTTCACTGCCCCAGACTTGACAAGGTGGGAATAATCATAGCTGGTGGAGGCATCATCATAACTCTTGAATTGAACATCCTCTCTCCTCTGTAATTTTTCCAGAAGCAGTTTTGTTCATTCATAACAGTAACCCATAAGTTTGGCACTCTCTGGTGAAGCATAGAGTGCCTGTAGTTGTGTTCCAATGGTCATAGTGGAAAACTTCACAGCTGCAACTTTCTTGCCAGGGTATTTTGGGTCCCAATGCAAGTGATCACATATGTAGTACTTTTCCCTATCCATGAGTGGTCCCATGTAAGCAATACACAAGTTTGGACACATATCATGTTCAACAGTAGAGACACTAGAAAGTTTTCAAGCATATCATTTGATATGGTACAGTGAGAGGAGTGAGTGAGACAGTAAAGCACAATTCAAAATTGTGATAACTTTGCTGTAGACCATTCCTGGGTATGTTTGTAAGGTGAGAAATAGATCAAGGGAAAGCTTTGTGTCAAAGTCATTCTTGAGGTCAATATACTCTATGGTCAGCTCTTGCAAATTCTGGAGATCTTGAGCATCAAGACCCAAGTTTTCAAGAGATGCAGCATTTATCAGTTGGATATACTGCATCACTAATTGAAGCTTCTCCTGATTGGCATTTGAGGAAGATGAGTTTATAATCATGTCAATACTGACACCATTGAAACTCAACAGCTCAGAGCTTGCATTATTGGATGCCAGTGGCCTTTGAACAAAATGAGACACAGGAGTCTCTGGAGGGCCCATTTGCATGATATGGTCATTGGAAGCAGGAGGTGCACCAAGCACAATATTAGAAGGGTCATCATCTGGAGCATCAGATCCTTCTGAGTGACCATCATCACCCAAGAACTGAGGGCAAGAGGTGTGAATGGAACTGATAGTACTTCTCAAAACAGAGGGATTGTCATCAGTCTCAGGCAGAGGTATGGGGTGTTCCTTATTTCCAGAAGATGGGGAAGTCATAACATTGGAATTAGGGGGTGGGGTTACAGTGACATTGTTGTCAAAGAAGGGTTGTGGTAATAATACATTGTCAATGAAATTGGACAGCAGCTGTGGAGCCAGATGCATCAGGTGGTCATTTTCATCATAGGGTCTATACATTGGTTCATTGTCATTATTGGGCATATGCATTGGGCCACTGTCAGCAAGGGGCAGAGGCACTGGGCAGTCCCTGCCATCATTGAGAGTCATAGGAAAAGGCACTGGACAAGTATATGGGTATGTTAAGTGATGATGAAATCATGATTACCATTGCACTCACCATCATCAGGAACAGTTGCCAGAGATTGTATGGTATCAGTTCTGGATAGAGTTGGCACATGTGCAACTTGTCCTTCCTGCTGTTGCACAATGTTCACTGTGTGTGAGTAACATTCTGACAAGTAACAATACAATAAACTTTATAAACATACCATGCTGTTAAGAACATCACCTTTTCCCTTTCCCTTCCTCTTTTGCTGGCTAGGTAGACCTTTTTCTTTGCAATCAAGCTCCTCATGATGTTCCTTCATGTGTGGATGCATGAAAGCACCATAGTTGCAAATGTGGCAGGTGCAAAACACTTGGTTGGACCCCACAGCAGTGGAGTTTACAGTAGATGACATGGTGGTGAACTAAAGAATAGGAGGCACCTTCATGTGTATGCTGAGCAGCAAGATAAAGTCAGATATAGCAATGTGAACAAAGTGCCCAGCATGACAAATGTCATGTGAGTTGGATCAAATCATCCAAACTTGGAATTCCCAAATAGGATTTTTCACTGGGCTTTAATGCTCACTGATTCTTCCCCTGTCCCAAGAATTTTTTTTTTTTTGTTTTTGTTTTTTTTTTTTTTTTGGAATCAAGAAAGGGTCATTGATACACCTGCTTATCCAAAACAACCTATCAGGGGTTTCCACTCAGATTTTACAGTTGTTTTCCTTGTTTTTTATCTGAGCTTGATTATAGGATATACTCACAGATCTTCACAGGTGTTCCTTACTTGATTTCCGGAACTAATCTCTTCAGCACCTTCAAATGGCATTCAGCCAATTCATTTGAAAATAAGAGTGAATAAATCTCAGCATTTCATGTCCTCCACTCTCTTCTGTCTTCTCTACCGCCTTCACTTTAACCCTTGTTGAGAGGACACATAGGAGGTGCTTGCTGCTCCTCCGATTATCGGTGTTGTCCAGCCATGTCCAGAATCAGTGCAGTTAACGTTGCAGCTGCCTCGACAATCAGCGGTGGAGACCCACAGGGGGAACAGCTGGTCGCTAATAGCCTTCAGCTTACACATATCTTGCAAGTCTATACCTCAGCAATGGTATGTATTCTTGTCCTTCTCCCTAAGACTGAATTGGTGACATAGTTCCAGATGGCGCTCGCAATCTGGGATTGGCTTGTATGCGCTAAAGGTGAGTCTCTCTACCTGGTGTAAAACAAACCGCTGACAGAATCAATTTAACTCAGTGGAATGGACGCGGATTTGGAAGAGAGAGTGGTCTATCGTCAAATGTCTGTATATCTGGACACAGTATTACGGACTTGCATGCTTCGCGCTCAACTTGTGGCTCTTTAACGGCGAGTTTACCGTCGAACGATGCAAAACGCTGTGAGTAATATTTGTGTATACTGAAGGCGTACCCTTGCTAATGTGTATTAGCCATTCTTTGATTGCGGCGACTTGCTCATGGGTCACCTTAGGGTCCAGTGAATAGATCTCGCCAGCTATCTGGCTCGCGGTATAACTCACTGAATGATGACTCTTCAGAAGCCATACTTGCCATTCGAACATATGCTTTCCTGGGTAGAAAACCTTGGGTCGGTATCCTGGTAATTGCCATGCTACTGGGGGAGATGGCATACCTTCTCTATGTCGCGATCGCAGGAGTGTACCAAATACCTCCAGTGATTGGTGACAAAGGACCATGCACCGCGAGTGACAAGCCAGGACAACATGTTGTTAGCGGCTTTTGGCTCGCTCCTGTGGCCTTCGACCTGATTTGCACGGGTTTGACTATCGGCAAGGTAGCCAGTCTTCTTGCCTGCCAAGAACCAAGTTCTAGGCCTTCTTCCTCCGTGGTATAGGCATCCAATCAAGCACCGTCGCTGTATTTGTACGAGAGGGTGTTTTTTACTTCATCGCTGTGGCCGCTGTTAACGTCCTGAACATCAGTCGCTACTTCAAGCCAAGCAGGAGCAGTTCACTGACTGTACAATCAGGCTGCATTTATGATCCAAAATACCAACCCTGGTCTCCAGAATCTCAACTGCGCGTCCCAGGGTTCTCTACCCCGCGTTAGTCCCTCACGCTGGTTATAGGTTTCTTGGCCTTCGTCCTTTCTCAAGTTCTCTGCTGCCGCCTTGTACTGAATCCCCGCAGTGGGCAAGATAAGGCCACAACTCATGCTGGCTCCGAGAGTTATCCTTCTTTTAACGCCAGCTATAGTATCCCCCTCAAAAAGCACCGAGGAATACCTGGGTCGCGGAATCACGATGCTAATAGTGATGAGCTCTATGATGGTGTCAAGGTCCAATGGTGGCCATGTGACCTCGGACCTCAAAACCAACTCAATTGACAACTGGGTGGATCGATATTGAAAGAGAAGGGGAAGGGAGTGAACAAAAGGTGTAAGCGTATTTTGTCAGCGTCTGGTATTCGTTGCATTTTGAATGACTGGGCCACTCGGTTTCCTTGGGGTTTTCTGCCCTAAATCTTTCAATGTCGTTCATTACTCGTTTAGAATTGGACACCATTTTTCGGCTTTTGCTTCGCACAGTGGGAGAGCAGAAAGTCATAAAAGGCGAGGATTCGTTTCATGATTATGAACCTGAGGCATGTGCACGAAGTCTGGTGAGGTAGTTTCGAGAATGAAGTTGGGAAGAGACCCACGTGCTTGCATGTCTCGTGGCTCGATGCTACAGGTCCGCCATGGGTCTATTGTTACTCGTACCCTTCCTGTACTCAAGTTTCGTGGTCATGTCTTACTATTGCCCTTCAACGCATTGGTAAAGGTACCACCAGTGAGTGCTCTATTACTAATCGATATTACAGTGACTGGCACGGGAACATCTGTCATTGAACGATGCTATCAAGACTAGCCCGACTCAACACTGGATGATAGTGTGAATTACGCTGGGCACGCTTCAGTCAATGGATCACTGTTCTAGACTTCTGGGATATTCTTTTGAACTCTGGGATATTCTTGTGAACACTGGGACAGCTGACCTGGGAGAATAACGGATACTGCCTTCGTCTTCCACTGCGACTCAGATTTCGCCCGACGCATGGTCGGAGCGTAATAATACCTGTGAGGTTATTACTCGATCGTGTCTATCTCGGGACCAAGAAACCTAATGCTAAGGCTCTGCCACGCGGATGAGAAGGGTACCAAGTTCTTTTTAGCATGTGGGACACCGAGCAACATGACCAATCGCCAAACCGAGCCTCTTGACTGTGATGCTTTGACCCAGGCAGTATATATTAGCGTTTGGTTTGGTGTCTCTTCCCGAATCGCCCTTTTCTGCTCCGCTATTTCCTCCCTGAAATATATCTTTTCCACACTCTCATACGACATGCAGCTTGCGCTATTGACCAGCATCATCGCTTTTTTACTCTCCCTAGACACCTCAGTCGACGCCCTAGGGACGTCCTGTACTGCACCTTTGGGAGCCGGTACTGCAGCCCCTGACGATCCATTCTGGCTTCAAAATATCAAGCACCAAGGAACGGCAGCATTCAACCCAAATCCTTCAAGTTACCAGGTCTTCAGGAATGTCAAGGTCTGGCCACATTGATACTGGGAAACATCTCTGAACTCACTGAATAATCGCTAGGACTTTGGAGCAAAAGGTGATGGTGTTACCGACGACACGGCGGCAATCAAGTAAATTTTTTTGTGAGCGGTTTGGTGGGTGCACACTGAAACCCTACTAGTGCTGCCATCCAAGCAGGAAATCGCTGTGGTGGTGGCAACTGTCCTTCTTCCACGTAAGCTCCTGGGTAATGGTGAATTCACTTTGTTGACTGTCAAACTCAGCATTACGCCCGCTGTCGTTTATTTCCCAACAGGGTAAGCTTTTGCCTTTGTCGGTGCGTTTGGAGGGAGTCATAACCGAAGCGCTGTCACAGGACCTACCTTGTTTCAGCCCCGATTATTGCTTACTACTACACTCAATTGATTGGTGATGCAAGACTCCCGCCCACTTTGCTAGCCTCGGCGTCTTTCGACGGAATGGCCGTTATAGGCGGGTTCTGTCAGGTCTAGACCAACAGTATCCTGACGACTTGTGTACTAGACGCAGACCCATACCTTCCAAACGGAGGTGGTGCGCAATTCTATGTGAATCAAAACAACTTGTAAGGTGTACTAGTATCCTCCAAAACCTGCTCTCACCACATTTCTAGCTTCCGGTCTGTGAGGAACCTCGTAATTGATGTTACGAGGTATGAATGTTATTCTCCGCTGAACCTGTGAAGTGTTGTGCTCACATGAATTTCGCGTAAGGGTCCCCGCAAACAAATCACAAGGAACTGGTATACATTGGCAAGTTTCGCAGGCAACTTCCTTAGTGAACATTGTCTTCCACATGTCCACTGCCACTAACACGGCACACCAAGGTTCGTCTTGCAAGTATTTTAGATTCAAACATTTGTTGAACCTAACATTCAGGTATATTCATGGAGAATGGGAGGTAAGCGCCAGTTCTTTGATAAGAACGCTCACTGACTCTTCATCAGCGGCGGTTTTATGGGAGACTTGGTGTTCAATGGGGGTTCGTCGAACACGTTCTGTGATGCCAAAAGCTAATTTATAACCTTGCTACAGGAAAATTTGGCATCTGGGTTGGGAACCAACAGTACGTTACCCATAATATGCGTGGCTTGGCGAGCTTACCAAGGCCATTTTAGGTTTACTGTCCGCAATATCACCATCAACAACGCGCAGACAGGGGTCTTCGCCATCTGGAACTGGGGTAAGTTAGACCTACGCTCGATGGAACGGCGTGTTTATTGGTATAATCTAGGTTGGACTTTCCAGAATGTCAACATCAACAACTGTCAGGTTAGTTTCATGTTCACTCCTGTGGCGAATCAGTTGAGAACTCGGTTCGATGTCAGATTGGGTTTGACATTACGACTGGTGCCGATTCGATTTCGGAGCAGACAACAGGAGCAGAGGCTATCATCGACGCCACTGTTACTAACACTCCTATCTTTATCCGGACTTCACAGCCAAGCAACAGTGCATTGTCTGGATCGCTCGTAATCAACAACGCCCAGCTCACTAACGTTCCAACTGCTGTTGGTGTCGTTGGTGGGGCCGTGGTGTTACAAGGCGGTACGACCACGATTCAAAGCTGGGGGCAAGGCAACGTATATTCTGGAACCAAATCCACAGGGCAATTTGTGCAAAGCAACATTGTCAGCGCAAGCAAGCCCTCGGACCTACATGATGGAAATGGCAAGATCTTCGGGAAAAGACACCCGCAGTATGAAAGCTACGCCGTTAGCCAATTCGTAAGTGTCAAGGACAATGGGGCCAAAGGTGATGGTCGGACCGACGATACTGCTGCCCTGAAAGCGATCTTCGCCAAGGTGGGTGCGCGGGACGTAAGTATCTTCTCGGGCGAGCCTCTCAATCAGATATCCAGTTTGCTGGTTGCAAGATCATTTTCTTCGATGCGGGAACTTATGTTGTCTCCTCGACCATGACAATTCCCGCGGGGACACAGATTGTCGGTGAAGCTTGGTCGGTTATTGCTGGCGAGGGTCCTGCCTTCCAAGATCAGAATAATCCTCAACCCGTCATCAGAGTTGGGGAGCCCGGTTCCCAAGGCGTGATTGAGATAACTGATGTGTTGTTTACGACAATCGGTCCTGGTGTGTGCTTTTCCTTGACGTCAATCCGAGTTGATATGGACACATGGTAGCTGCGGGTGCTATTGTTGTGGAATGGAATGTCAAGGAACCAAGTGGACAAAAGGGAGGTGCTGGAATGTGGGACTCGCATATCAGGTCAGCGACTCTCTGTAATCGAGTCTGGGGTTTTCCGGTTAACAGAGAAGACTCATTAGGCTGGGTGGCGCCGCCGGCACGAACTTGCAGGTCCAGCAATGTCCGAAGTCCGGAGCAGGTGGAACGACCAACTGCTTCGCTGCTTTTCTTGCCTTGCATCTCACTTCCCAGTCGAGCGCGTATCTCGAGGTATATTCCTCGTGTTTGCTAGCCCAGGGGGTTTGAACACTGACCATTTGAGCAGGGCACTTGGGTCTGGCTAGCTGACCACGACCTGGATGCTGATGCTGGACAGCAGATCAACATTTTCTCGGGTAGAGGTATACTTTCCGAATCTGCTGGTCCTGTCTGGATGATTGGAACAGGTGAGGAGTACCTCGAGTGACCTTAGAGTTACACTAATTTCCTTTGGTAAAAATTAGGCTGTGAGTGGTTGTTCAGATGCCAGCATCCCGTACACTTATGTTTATCAAGCCGAGCATCACGTTATGTATCAGTATTATCTGGTGAATGCTAAGAACCATTACATGGGTCTCATCCAGACCGAGACGGTGATTTATCAAATTAATCTTGCTAGGCTTGATCAATGCTGATCCTCGTTTTCAGCCCTACTTCCAACCTAATCCCGCACCACCAGCACCGTTCAGCACCAACTCTTCTTTCAAGGATCCAAGCTTTGATAATGTTGAGGCTGCCTGGGGATTGAAAGTGGTTGACTCGACTGATATCATTGTCTTCGGTTGGTTACATCCGTCATTCGGTTCTGAGACTATCGTTGACGTGACCGCCTATATTCCTATAGGAGCGGGTCTTTACAGCTTCTTCCAGGTTAGTTTCCGTTATAATCACTGTCGACACTGTGAAGTTGACACGTCTATTCGTCGTCATATAGAATTACGACCAGAGTTGTATCCCTCCGGCCACCTGTCAAAGCCAGATTCTGGACGTCGACTCGACGTCCTTGCTGACGGTGTACAGTCTATCTACTGTGGCGACCACATTCCAAGTCAGTGTCAATGAGGTTGGGATCATTGACCAATCTCGCAACATCAACGGTTTCGCGTCGACTGTGACTGCATGGAGCCCTTGAATTATCAACTATGAATGTTCCAGTAGTTTATGCACTCGTCCTTGCTCTTCGATTTTGAAATTGAACCCGCCAAGTGTGATTGGTGGATGATCACCAAAATAGGATATTTGAGTCACGTACACAGAGCAAAACAACGCGGACACGAACTCGTTGATCCTGTGATGGAATTGAAGTCACCAATAATGGCTGACCTGACCTGCTCTCTCCTGCTGTTATCCCCTGCCACACCATCTATTACGCAAACGACCACCATGCAGGTCAAACGGACATACGGCTCTCGCTCGAGGGCTATTTCCTCCTCATCCCTACGAAAAACCGCAACTACACCAGCTAAACCTAAACGACCCCTCGCAGACGTCTTAACATCCAGCCTGTCCAACGTCCCCACCCCGCTTAAACGGCAAAAACGTTGTTCGGAAACAACGAAACCAACGACAAAGTCGAAATCAACTTCCTCCTCGAAGCAAAAGATATTGACTCAGCTCCATTTCGCTATTGACCAAACGACACTCCGAACGTGCCCGTTATGCGACCTGTCGTACACCAAGGGCGCACCCGAGGACGAGAGTCTCCATCGTACGCATTGTGCAAGAGTGCAAAGGGGTATGGAATGGGGCCGGGAAGAGGAGCGAGAGAGTGCGAAAGTCGGGGTTGTTGAAGTTGCGAGTCAGGTTAGGCTTGCTAATGGTCGGAGGGGAAGAATCATCTCGTGTTCTGCAAACTGTACAGGCAAAATTGGATCCAAGGTCCGTGCTGAACGTCCTATCCTGATTACTACTACATGGGGGTATTGAAACAGTTGGTAAATATCCACAGATAACCACTCTGCTGCAAACAATTAATTTATCTCTATCTTCTCCACCGCTAACTCAAGAATGTCTCCGGAACTCCAAGGTTTATTTGTTCCTGCTGTCGCAAACTTCGACAACCACTTCCGGTTCCAGCCGGGAGAAGATAGTGGGGTGCGTTGTGGCGCAGCGAATATCGGTTGCGATGGCTGTTGCATCGCCAGACGAAACGAAACAGTTCAATGGGGATGGCAACGGGAGTCCTGAACGACGTCTAGTCGCTGTTGATAGTGGATCTGGCCTCTTCTGTCACCCGAATCCTCTTCCAACACCAATGGGGGTTCCGCGGTTATTTGTGCCCTCCGCGTATCGTAGACAGGGCATCGCGAGCGCATTGCTGAACGCGGCAGCGGCAACTTTGATCCACGGGTGCCCACTTGATCCGAAGCGAGGTGAAGTAGCTTTTACGCAGCCAACGGGAGATGGGAAGGCGTTGATGATGAAATGGGGATCTGATACTGCGAGGATTTACGAAGAGTGATAGACATATTGTTGCTGATGTTCGTTTACAATCTGGTGATCATGTAATTTAGTTTTGTGAGGGACGGGGTGATGCGCCTCGTGAACCTAGCTTACTCGTCGAGACCCAGGAGTGATGCAGAACCAGAAAACCACGTTATGAGTGCAGGTCGAGTAAGGCAGATGAGGAAACATGCGGTAACGAAGCATAATGTGAGAATAAGGAAGAAGTCTCTGGCTGGGTAGAAAGATTCCGGTCAGGACCATGTTCCAAATTCTCGCGTTCGTTGGAACATGTGGACTCACACAAGTACCGTTCGTAATAGACGTTTCTATAAGTGTGATAAGTATGCTTTGTTCTTGATCTTGTCCTTCGGTGAAGGCGTGCTCGATCCGCATGGTCAGCAGAAAGCATTTTGTGATGTTGTCCGGGTGTGTGCTGAAGGGGGTCGCTTTGCTTCCATCGCGCGTGGCCGAGATGCGAGGGCGGCACGTTATTGTCCTGATTCTCATCGTCCTGATTTGGATCCGCTTCACTTGAATCTTGACGTCGATCAGCGGAAGTAGGCAGACCAAGGTCAGGGCGGAGATTCCAAGGTGTCATCGGTGATTCTGAACCGGAAGCGCTGTTGGAAGCAGAGCGGGAATGAAGGCTCCAGTCTCGTGAATGTTCACCCCAGTCGGAAATGGAGTCGGAGATGAGGGGGGAGTCGATCGAGGAGGCAGATGAGATGGGAGATGAGGGGAGAGACGAACGGGGAGAGAGGACGGTTTCTGCTCGAGACATGCTCGGTTGAGTTTGTAGAGTTGGTCGAGCCTATAAGACAGCGGAGAAGGAGGTGCAGTGTGGTTCCCAGGTGTAGGCCGCAAGACGAACACGCCAGGTAGGTATATGTGGGGAGTTGATTGAAGATGAAGGGTGGAGGTCGGTGTGTACGCTACGAGGGGGTGGTGACGCTGGGTGGTTCAGCAGGACTTGGTACAGAACACGACAGGTCCAGGTCGAACCCGGATGTTGGAGTTATGTAATTTGCGACCGATGGTTGGGCGTCGTATAGGGAGCTGATTGGAACATGTTAGGTGATACACACTGTTTTTACTCGTTAACGTGGGCTGGCGGGGCCTACCTTTCTTACGACGAACAACGAGATGGAAAGTGCGGCAATCGATAGATGACAACAGATTTCCCGCCGAGATTACTCAGGACTCAGCTGTTGCTAGCCGTCACTGGACAGCTGTTCATAGCATGTACTTCCTGCCGACGGCTTGGGGTTGGTAACTGGGCAAAAAATAAGGCGGCGATAGGAAGGTCCCGTGGGCCTTTGTACTAGGTGGAGGTGGGCGGGTGCGGAATTGTTTCCTCACCGGACCGGTTCTGTTCCAATGGGGACTCCAATGCGGAAGGTGTTGACAAAGGTTGCTTCTGGCCCAGGCCGAGGGAGACTGGAATGTTGTCTACGCAAATGTCATGGACACTGCAAAATTGGCTGGTGCGACGGATGTGGAGGATCCGGGAGGCAATGCATCGGGCGGGGAGGAAGCGATGTGAGATTAGATTATTTGATTTATTTACATAATGGGAAGAAGAGACAACAGCCATTGTGAACAAGTTTGATTCGTGAAGCGTTGCCATAACATAATCTTTGTCCCCAACAGCACTTGCCTCTTCGTTTGCCCACAAGTACGCTCTTTTCAATACAACACTCGAGTGAAAGCACTCACTTGCGACTCTTTCTTCACAAGACACCGCATTTGACAAGCGCCTATCCTTATGTCAGGCTCGGCTACTGTCGACAATTCTCTTCCGAGGCTTGAAAATAATCCCGCCCTGTCCACCTCGGGGCGCAATTTCCAACCAGTCCGTCCCCGAGCTATCTCTTATACCCTACACTCCTCACTCATCCTCCTTCCATTGTAGGTCAACCAGTCCCAGTGTCGCCTCAGGCGAATCCAGAGCAGTCCGCGTCCCATTCCGCCTCCGCCTCCGCCTCCGCCTCCACCCCAACCCCCCATCCCTTGTCAAGCTGCGATCCACATTAAGCCCGGCAGCCCCCCCTCCGCCACCGACTACATCGCTACCACCACTGCCTTTGCCGACCTAGAATCACACTCCGGCTCCTCCCCTCTCCCTTCCCATTCACCTCCCCCCATAATTCCTCCTCCATCCCCCCACCCCTGTTATCCTTTCCCGCCCCCTGGCCTTTTCAAAACTTCTCCAATCACTCTGCCTCTATCCCCAACTCTTCCGCAGAGCACAAAAGACATGGTCACTCCAGAACTCGAAGCCTCGTCCTGCACCCCGCCCGAACTCGAGCTCAAATTTGACCAGCACTCCACCCCTGGCACACTTTCCGCCACCCACCCGTCCGAACCCGATGGATCCATCTGGACCGCCTTTCAGATGGAGTCATTTCTAGGAAATTACTGTCACACGAGCGATAAATCCACTTCGCCGTCCATTCACAACCACGAGGACGGTGTAGGATGCCACCTACGACCTACAAGTGTAACCCCATTTCCTAGTCCCCGTCCTCTTACTCTCTCCCTCTTGCACTGGAACAGACTCGTCAAAGACCCAGTGCCGGTTGATGACACTGCTTTGACCACCCTGAATACGCCAGTAGCACATACAACATCCCCTCCTCAGCCGTTACTTATACCTTCCGCATCTTCCCTACCCTCTGTTCAGTCCCCCCATCTCCCCCATTCCGCTACTCCTCAGGTCAATCCGCTTATGGCGCAGAGACAACAACAACAGGCGTTTATGACCAGTTGGAATAGAGTTCGCCAGGGGAACCGCTACGCACCCGTTATGCCCTCGCTTTTCAATCCAACGAGGAGCGACGCCCCTGCATGTGCTTGGACATTCTTGAGGGATCCGACCTGTGGTGGTGCTGTGAATGAGCGGGCAAGCGCAAGGAGGGGTAAGGACAGTGTTTTCGAGAAGCCGTTGACCAAATTGCCTTTGACTAGGTGCAGGAGGTGCGTCTTTCCATTTCCCAAAATTTTCCCATTTTTTGAGTATGAACTGAGATGTGTTCGGCAGTATCTGTGATCGTGTGAGACGCGACCAACAAAATCTGTTGGGATGGAGTATTCACGCATGGATTGCACCAACGAAACACTGTCGGTATTGCGCGAATGATGACCTTTTGAAGGGATTCTTGGCGTACCGCGCATTTGAGGCCGAGCTTCGGAGACAGCAGCAAGGACAGTCAACGTTGTTGATGAACTCATCAATGCTTTGCATGGATTCATCAGAAAGGAGAGGGGAAGGTGGCGGCGACGATAATGGCGAGGGCGAGGACGCATCAGAATCCGGCGCAGTGTTCTTGAGCTTCCCGTACCGGAACCATGAAGGCGAGAACCAGAGCGTACCTACGGATCCTTGGATCAATTACATTGACCTCGATTCCACCACCGGCGCCAAGTCCCATCAGAACCTCGCTTCCGCGAAATTAGGAACGCGATCGGAACCGCAGCCGAGCGACGTCGACACATGGAACGAAGAATTGGAGAAGAGGTTGTTGGCAAGTCCGATCATTCGCGACTTGGACAGCTTTGATCTGGAAGACTCGGATGACTTGGGCGAGGACGAAGATGGGTACTCTGACGAGGAAGACGAAGACGGTTATTCGAGTTCTGGGTCCTCATCCGATATTTGTGAAAGCGACGAAGTATTCTCGGATGATGGCCGTCTTGTCAACATCGATGCCAATATTAATGAGACAAGAGGTGAGGGGAAAGACAAAGGGTCTTTGGAGGAGAAAACAAAGGTTTATGGAAAGGTTTTAATGAGCTTCTGGGAGGAGGACGACGACGACGATGAGGTTAAGGGCGTCGATGTCGAGGAGGCCGGTGTAGTTGATGGGGAGGAGGAAGAGGAGTGGGTCAGGATCTGAGGAGAGGCGTGGAGGTGCAGGCTCAAGCTTGATTTCAGTTTTGGGTGCTGCGGTGATGGGTCATGGTGGCCACCGTCCAAGGTTGTGATTGTCTTTGACCGGAACTTGAACTGGACTGACAACTGGACAATGACACGCACCTTGGGCGATCGTGGCTTCTTGATCGTGGACCGAGCAAGGTGCTACTGACACAGATACACTCAGACGTTCTTTTGGATTTTCTCCTTTCTGTTATCGGGGTTTTGTTGGACACACGAAGACGCTCGTTCCTTTCATAAATTTCCTGTTTCTCCTTCATTTATCAACCCACACTCTCCCTCATGCTGCTTTTCTCTTGGGTATTCACACACAAGTAAAACTTGGGCCCAAACACTCACATACGTACTCGGAACATTGCACAACAGACCACATACGCACAATCATGTGTATTTCTACGTTGCATACTACACCGTATTTACTATAGTTGAAAGTAGTGGTGGTGAATAGATATGGATTCTCAATTCTCAGGTTGGCGTGAGCAGCGACCGATGCAACTATGTGTGAAGAAACGATTATGACCATAATTGTTGAAGTGACCAGAATTCCAGAAATACAAATTAAATTACACGAACAATAGGCAAACGACATCGGCAACTCGGCTTGCATGATAGAAGACAAAGCTGGGTCACCATTTTAGTCTGGGCCTTCACAGAGCGCAGCCAGAAACGTCTTGATATGATCCTTCCGGACCTCGACGATACTTGTGTCGAATGAGGAATGTTGGATCGTCGCATTGCACCTGTCCCTGGCCTCTATGAACGCGAGGGCAAAATGGCTGAATAAAGTCAAGGATATTGAGTTCGGGGTTGAATTCAGACGTACAACGACTTACTTTTTCTTTACGTCACCAAATTCCATAGCAGCGGTGACGCCGACGACAATATATGCGTCTTTACGCTCATCTAGACAAGCGACGACGAAGGGCATCCCTTTGCGCTTGTTCTGGGTGGTGATTTGCGATGTTGGCACACGGTCTCTCAGAGCATCCACAAGCCATAGGGCCAAACGCATTAGAACCCCAGGATGTGAGAACAGATCCAACTTAGGTCCCTGCGTCATGACTACAACTCGATGGTTTCGCATAGTTCGTATATCTTGTTTGTCGATGATGGATGTGCCTTGCTCAATGATTGAACGGTGGAGGGCCATGGAAAGTCGAATCGACTGTCGCAGTGCCTCAAAACTGCTCTCATACTGTTAGCTACAGCCGAGCAGCTCGAAGACTGTCAACGTACTCAGAGAGTGCATCGTACGCTGTCCAGAAGTTCTTGACCCACCATGCAACGTCTCGTTGTTCATCCTCTTCGTTCTGAGTGCCTGGCCTAGTGCTATCTTGACCAGCTCCCCCATTTGCCCGGAAGTCTTCCCTCCCCTTTTTACCTTCAGTTCCGGGTGTTTCCCAAGTCCTACCACCGCCAAACCACTCCCCTCCATTACGAGCGCCTTCGACTTCGATTTCCAATGGCAGTCCCCCTGCAACATCTATCAGCGCACTGATGCCTTCCACAGCATCGGCCGCCGAAAATGGCTGAGAACGATAGCCGTAACAACGTATAAACGATGGATAAGTTAGCTCTATGAGTCCGTATTCTGGTGCGGTCTCGTTGAATCTGTCCACAAGCACTCGCTTAAGGTCCATATCCATGTGAGTGTATGATTGCTGTGTCTGAGATAATGAAAACCTATTAAATATTTTCGTCCGTTAAACTGGCCATGCGACTCGATAGATGGAACCTACCCCATCTTCGCCAGCAGACCAGTCAGTCGCTTACGCCCGCGCTCTTTCCAGATGCCAAGCTTACTCGCGACGTAGCTAGAGTGATACATAGCATCATACAGGGTCCAATGGCGGAAGAACATGAAGCGTAACTCCTCCGTTGCCCGAACACTCACATCGTCAGGGTTGAGGGACAGCAAGAAAGCTGAGCTGGCATGAGAGCCAGGCGAGGGAGGGTTGAGACGGGAAACTTCGTCGTAGTACAGACTATGATATGCCTCGTAGTCTTCACGCGTTATTCGGGACGTCAGGTACTGATACGTGAGGCCAAGGATAGCGAGCCTGAACGGCTTATTAGGAAGAAAGTTGAATGTGGCGTGCAAACTTACCAAAGGAAATCGTTGTCAACCCGCTCCAATATTGTGGCAAGGATGTATATCGTGCTCGAGACGCTTTGTCCGTGCCAAGTACCACCAAGATAATACTTGTTTAGCCTTGCAACGTGATGGTCGTGTTCTTCACGTGTCATTCGTCGCGGTTGCTAACAAGGGAAGTCAGCCAAGTAGCATCAATTGGCAAAGATCGTGCATACATCCACATCGCCTTCATTGAGTCGCCGCCGCTTTCCTCTTCGAGGTTCCGTGGATAGTCGCCTCTTCTGTGAGCTTTCAGTCTCGGAGTTGCCCTCGTACTCTAGCCCATCAGATTGGTCATCTTCCGACTCCCCGTCTGAATATTCATCATCAGAGTCAGGGAGTGGTTCATACTTTCGATGAATTAACAGGAGTTCTATCTGACCTAAAGTCGACATACCTCCAACGCTACCCAGGACTTCCTTTCCTCGATAAGCTTATCAGCTTCTCCATCATCCCAGACAACAATACGATCGCCGTTCTCTCCAGTTCCGAATAGACTGGACAGGTTGCGGGGTCGAATAGAATCAATAACATGAATGGCGACACTTGTTCGGAACTCGCCAAACCAGTTTGGAGATGGTAGATCGAGGTATCCGCCCACATTTAGCAGAATCAATGTATGTAGCTGAAACACTCCAAGGTGAACGATTGGGATCATTTCAGGATTACGGCTATACTACCCACTTCATTATTTTCCCTTAACTCTTCCCGTACTCTGGTAAAGTCCTCAACACCAGCCACAGGGACGATCGTATATATCACATCATCTTGTTTGAGCAGGCGGGCAAGCATCTTAGATGCGCAGAGCGCATCGACTTCTGGCGCCACTAGCATTACCACTGAAGAGGCGGATGTCAGAGGTGAGCGCCGGTGAGCTGCGAGAATGTTATTGTATGCGTCGCCATATGAAATGCGTCCTGGTGCAGCTTGGTCTGGAGGAGAGATGTATACCATCACTGCAGCACGACGAGGAACGAGGTCTCAGAGAGCTAGGACAGATTAACCCCAATTGATTTCGACAAGAACACCGATGTGACATCACCAGTGCGCGTGTCACGTGTAACCGTTACATGCTCCAGCAATACAAGTCGGTGATCTTGTCGAGGGCCATAGCGCTGGTCCCAAACTTATCTGCAGGTGGAGATGTGTAGTAGCTTATTAGACTTCTGGTAAAGTCATTGGGATCCGGCAGAAGCATCTTTTGCCACACCCTTGCTAAAGCTGGTAGGCTTCATTACTCGGCCAATGTCATAAAACTCATTGTGCAAGCACGTGATGCCATAAATTGATCGGTCTTTCACATTGTAATCATCGACATTTGGATTTTGTCAGATTTCTTCTAGACTTCATCAGCTCTCCTGTGATCCTAGAATATATGGCCGCGGGAACAGAAGTCGCTGAGTTTGAGAAGGCGGTAGAAATTGTAGTTTGCGGCGATCTAAATCAGCAAATTCGTGGCGAGAAACTCTAGAGAAGGGCACACCATTGGGTGTGCAAATGAGGCGGGTAGGTTGTGTGGGATCCTACTGGCAGTTGGACACGAGGCCGTTAGAGATTCCTGCCTGCCAGCGACGAGTTTCCAATACCCGTTAAGCGCACTAGCGGCGCATAGTACCAAGTATTAGCGTAACCTCGCCACTATATGAACCCAGCAAGATCCAAGGCAACCTTACAGACGGGGTATCCCACTGGCCATCAAGCGGACGGTCAGGACGACCCATTCGCCCACCCCGAATTTACTTGATGGCTGGGGTGAGCATAAAACATGTGTCAGGATGGGGCACCCCGTTCTTTCTTTTGGTCCCAGCTGCAGGTACAGCCTCTTCTGCATCGTGTGGAGAAAGGCGAGAACCTATCAAAAGACCTTACACAAGTCCTTGCTGCGACTCGCTCCATTGCATAACTGGCACGGACCTTATTTAGATAGGCATGGTGAATTATAGATACGTTTCATTCGTACTTATGGTACAGTGTGACGAGCGCCGGGAGCAATATGACAACAGTGGAAGCCATGGTTTGTAGGAGAGAAGAGTAAAGTTTCCTGACCGATCACTCCCAAGTGGAGAAATGGATAAGACCACCCCTGCAAACAGAAATTAGAGAAATATTTTCAAGTCACGGGCACGGCTATGATGCGGCTTACGTTCCAGTATGCGAATGCCGAGAGAAATAATCAAAATCAATATTAACTGCAAGAATGGTTCGATGGCAAGCATTTGTATCAAAGAATTTTCGGACAGAAGAGAGGCATACTTGCGAGGGCAAGAAAGAGCTAGCAGCCTTGTATGTTAGTATGGGAACCAAGGCTACAGATAAGAGCCTACCGCGCGTTCGTCCAGTGTGAGCACCCTGGAACTAAATTGCGGGGTATATTCTTGTCTATCGGCAAGAAGTGTGACTGGTTTGAAGCAGACCGAATAACGTCCTGAAGGGACATCAGTACATCGGAGATCTCCACTAGTATCAAAGGCAGGACGTCAAGCACCTGTGTCTGTAAAGATCTAACCTCGCGTTAGCGATATTGTGAAACGGGGGTCAGAAGCATAATGATATGCACCTCTCGGCCAAAGCCTCGGAATGCACGACTAATAAAGGCAATATCTTGTCCACGGCCATCCAACAATTGAAAATCCCAAGCAAGGAAAGGCGCATCGACTTTTGCCACCTGGGTGAAGACCGTAGTTTCGGGTTCAGGTTGGGGTTCTGATGCTAGAGATAATATCCGTCTTCGAGTCTCCCTTGTGCAATAGATTAATAACGCGAACAAAATAACACTGAGTAATTTTTACCTGAGGAAGAGATCGTAGCGTCTGCGCCACGGATGCCATCTTTGTTGGACCTCTCCGAACGTGTCGAGTATTGGTTCACCCTCGGGCGTGTAATCTGAAAAGTCCTTCAAGTGCTGGACGTACATACGGGAATTAATCCAGGCAAAAGGTCGTCTCAGCTGGTGGGCAGTTAGACGAATTGAAGGTAGGATGTAAAGACATTGACCGACCCATAGAATAGGTGAACCACTAGTGTCAAGGATTACCGCCCTGAACGGTCTATGGGTTGCGAAAGTCTGACGCGCGACTGTACCGAGGAAGCCTCGGTCTTCCTCGGCAATAAATCCAAGCGGTTCGCCTTCTTCGCTACCTATGATTAGACAGAACTGTTTGGCCATGGCTCCACAAAGCGCATTGAACGATAGCGCGGTGCTTACTGATAGTATATTTATTGCATTGTTCGAAACCAACGAAAATATTGAGCATCTCGATTTGTCTGTGCAGTCATCAATAATGTCACCGAAAGACGGAAGTGAGGGATATCAGAATACCGTTCTATAATCAAGGTGTCATTTTGCATTAGCAGTCTTTGCAGCCCCTCCCGGGAATTACTTGCTGGCGGCCGCTGAGCTGTGTGCCACATGCGTGACTCGTCATCCGACGGCGTATCCTCAAGTGGTTGTGGATTATCCGGACGTTGTCGCGTAAGTGGAGGATTAACGTATTTGACAGTTTCCCGACTTCTTCCAGCGCCAGTCGGGTGCCTATTAGGAAACCGACTTAGGACGTATGAACGCCACAGTTGGTATCGAGTTGTTAGTGGTTGTGAGAAATGCCGTTGGAGACTGAAAGCAGAGTTTGAGAGCAACATTTTAGTGGCCGCGAGATTCATTGCGTTGGATGCGGAACAGGGGGATGGTAATTGTAGACAGCATTACGCGTTGCAATGAATTGTCATACGCTGCTCAGTGAGAGTGTGACGGAGTGGAAAGTGTAATCTCACGTGCGCTCACAAAATGGCTGGATTGATCCTGGGTCATTGAGCCATACCCGTCCTCCGTTATTCTCCAGTTTCTGGAGTCTTCTCTTCTTCACCACTCTTTATCTAATTGCTGACATCGCAAGTCGCTCCTGTCAGTCCAACGGGTCGTTCAAATGCATCGACATAGATCATTACTCCCTATACTACGATGTCAACATATCCAGTCTCGTTCAGCGTCTACCGCGACCAAATTAAAGGTGTGAAAGGTGAAAATGTTTGATATCCAAGCGCGCTGACATCTGTAACAGATCCCCGGCCAGGCGCATGATTACTCGGAACAGTTGCCAACACCGAAAAAGTGGTCCCCGCTGCAGTCAGCAGATGTAGGATGACCGCCATCTCTGAAACCAAGGCGTAGGCTTATCACTTCGCAGAGAGTACCCTCAGCCAAGTCATGGGCCCGTCTAACTGACTTCAACAACCCGGCACGTTCTCGTAACGCTGAAAGACGTACGTGATTTAACCACTCGCTCTTAAACTGAAAACGGACATGTTTCAAGGATCCTCGCAATCCTCCCGCTCCTCTTCACGACACGAACCATCCCCTACAAAATGGTCTACTTCATCGCTACAACCTAAGTTCAAACAGAATCGAAATCAAAACCAGAACCGAAGACCAAACAGCCAGAATGTGTCCCAGCCTCCCCAAAACACCCTTAACAAAAGGCTGCTAACGAAAACGGAGGAAGGTACTCCCGAAGAAAGCATAACAGAGAGCTCAACAGTGCAAGAAGACGACTTGCATGAGCCCGAGCCCGACCGCTTTAGGGAGGATGATCAGGTTCTGAGAAAAGAACTTTCACGGCCGAGTCGCTCGCATTCGGACCCCTACAAAACGCGAGGCTCCGTCGTGAAGAACCTTCACCACGACGAGGGGCGAGGTTTGAAGCGCAAAGCCCATCAAGATAACCAAGGTCGGAAACCAAAACTACACTTGCCACGTATGAAGGATAAGCCACGAATGGATGTGTATATACCGACAACCGTGACTGTTGGGACTTTGGCGAGGATATTGAACGTTAAATTTGGTCCGTTATTTTCGCCCTCGCACCGGGGTTACAGTGTCTAAAGTTTAATCTAAGACCGTCTTATCCGAACAATGGTTGAGGCTGGGATGAAAGAAGAAGCGACTCACGACCATGGTTTGTTGCCCGTTTTCCGGCAAGTGATGTTGTATTAATGGCATTTCATTTTTAGTCCTGACCTCCGATTACGCTGTCCTCTTGGCTGAAGAACTTGGACGCAACCCCGTCGTTGATGACGAAGCCGCGTTCGATCTATATCCCCCGTAAATCCTATTCAATAAGAAGGTGGAAAGTATTCTAACGGCATTCCGTTATCCAGTGCCCCACACCCCAATCCTTCCTTTTTGCCTTCCCGACCACCCATAGTAACAATAATGGGTCATGTTGACCACGGCAAAACAACACTGCTTGATACTTTACGATCCTCAGCGGTTGCGAAGGGTGAAGCAGGAGGCATCACGCAACATATTGGAGCCTTCTCCGTCCCAGTTAAGTCTTCGCAAGGACAACAATCAATTACATTCCTTGATACTCCAGGTCACGCTGCATTTTCAGCCATGAGAGCGCGAGGTGCTGGTATTACAGATATTGTCGTTCTCGTTGTGGCGGCAGATGACGGCATCATGCCTCAGACTAGAGAAGTAATCAACCTCCTCCAGAAAGACGCTGACAAAGTTGGCCTCGTCGTTGCAATAAACAAGGTTGACAAACCAGAAGCCGACGTCGTAAGCGACCTCTCCTGACCTTACACCGTGCACTAAAAACCTCCTTGTTCCTCAGGAAGCTGTGAAACTGGCTCTGATGTCGGAAGGAATCCAGCTTGAGACCTTTGGTGGTGATGTGCCCTCGGTTGAGGTGTCGGGTTTGACGGGTCAAGGTCTCTCAGACCTTGTAGAAACTCTGTCGGCAATGGCAGAACTCCAAGATCTCCGTGCTGAGAAGGAAGGCCCTGTTCAAGGCTATGTCCTCGAGTCCAAGGTGACGAAAGGATTAGGGTGAGTGCCTACAAGCTAAGTCTGCACCAAGATCTTATATTCTACTTAGACCTGTCGCAACCGTCCTTGTGCTACGAGGATGCCTCAAGACTGGCTCGCATATCCTAAGTGGCACTCATCCTGGCAAAGTCCGCGCGATGACCGATTCGGCTGGCAAGTCTGTTAAGGCTGCATACCCTGGAATGGCCGTTACCGTGTCTGGTTGGAAAACGCTGCCCAAAGCAGGGGATGAGGTGCTTGATGGCAAAGAATTGGACGTCAAGAAAGCTCTTGCCAACCGCATAAGACAAGCAGAGATCGCGGCGTCCTTGGCAGACGTAGATGCCATCAACGCTGCCCGAAAAGAAGAACGTGAACGGAAGAAAACAGAGGGTGGTAAGGATGATAAGCCTATCCCTGCACAAACGGAATCCGATGGCCCCAAGGAGTTGAAGTTGATCATCAAGGCGGATGTCAGTGGAAGCGCAGAGGCTGTCGAGGGAGCGCTGCAGGGAATTGGGAACAAGGAAGCCATGACCAAGATCGTGTCCTCCAGTGTAGGAGACGTGACGGAGTCAGATGTGCTGATGGCAAAAGCCGTGAATGGTGTGTTCCCAGTTGTCCATAGCCTGGCTCTCCTTGCTGAACGAACACTTATGAGCAGCCACTATCGTCGCCTTCTCTGTGTCTGTGCCCCGGTCAGTGGAGATCTTGGCAGCTCAGAACATGGTGCCTATAGTCACATCACCTATTATTTATCGGTTGATGGAGGATGTTCACCAACGAGTGGTTGCCCTTCTACCTACTATTAAAGAAACCAAAGTGACGGGAGAAGCCACCGTTCTTCAAATGTTCGACATTCACTTGAAAGCGAAACAAGTGAAAAAGATCGCTGGTTGCCGGGTGGTAAATGGTATCATTGAGAAGGCCAGGTTCGCACGAATCGTCAGAGACGGTTCCATAATTCACGAAGGTATGTTCGATCCCGTCTGACACTGACTTACTTATCAACCGTTGTTTCAGGGTCTTTAGATACCATGCGCATTCTCAAAAAGGATGTGACCGAAGTACGCAAGGGCTCAGAATGTGGTCTGAGCTTCGTAGATTTCGTTGACCTCCGCGAGGGTGACCTGATTCAGATGTACCAAACCGTAGAGAAGCCCGGACTCTTGTAGATTGGTCATACTTAATAAGGCCATGGATAGAGTACTTAGATTACAGCTATTTGTGGTGGATTATTTATGGCGAGCGCGCCTTGTTGACTGGGTCGAGGTGATACTCCTTTCCGCCTACAGTGCCCGTTCGACCACCAACACCAAACGTGTAACTAATACCTCCAAGATCACGGTTTGTCTTCTCGAGAAGCACCCACCCACGATTGTCCGATTTTTGTAGCTGTACCTCAACCTATGTTGTGTCAACCATAGCCTGAATGCTGCGATTGAGAAACACCTTTACCTTGTTATTGAAGAAGCGATAAGTGCTTTGATCTGGGATAATAGGCCCGAAAAGATTTAACACGCGCGAGAAGCGTTTTAATCCCGGTAGGTATATATCAAGTGTAACCTGATTAAAAAGGATGTAAGACCCAGTTTGTTAGGCGGATTTCTGAAATGGGTGCACCTGTTCTGGCGAATCAAATTTTATGACACTGCGTTCTTTATCCGCCTGCTTGGCGAATACAGAGACATAAACCTTATCCAGTGTCTGGTAATGATCTATACGGCAGTCAACCATCTCCTGAGTCTTTTATGACAAGGGTGAGCTACTGCACAGCCTGTCCAGGATGGTAGTTGACACCTACAGCAGGAGCCGCAGCCCCTCGCGGAGCGAAGACATGACGGCCAGTCTTACAACCTGGGATCTTTAGGAATTCATCGAACTCCAAAACACGACGTTTGCAGCAGAGATATCCCTGAGCGGCGAACAGAACCGGTGAATGCAGTGTGGGTGCCGATAGTAACTTTATTGAATACCTTGCTCCCCTCCCGGAAAATGGGCTACGCAAGCATAAAGTTTAACGTCACTCCCATACCATCTCATTCTCTTACACTCACCGGCGCTGAGTGGTAAGTGCAAATTGTACCTGGACCATCACCTATCCTGTTCTCTTCGTCGCTAACCAAGGGAATACCACAACCTCTCCTTCTGCAGGGTGTCCCTTGGGCAACGGGAACAGTGGGATCGTCTTCCTCCTCGACAGGAGCTAGCCGGACCGACTCAGGATCAATCTGTGACAAGGTTTTGGGAGCTGTAGCTGGTGCCGCCGAGTAGGTTTCCGTTCCTCCTTCCGTGGATGATTCTGTAACAGAAAATGTGGTAGTGGACGACGGCTTGGGCTCGGGTGCTTTAGGTGCTTCAGTTGTATGGCCAACAACTTCAGTACATCCCTGACATTCACGTCATTATGAAGCATGCTCGACATTAAAAAGACCCACCGGAATCGCGAGGAATTCATCGAAGTCAAGCACCGGTTTATTGATATCGGAGCAGCACGACCACGACTTCAGACCCTCATGGAAAACCTAGTACCCAAGCTATTAACGTTGGAAACAGGGCCGAAACGACGTCGAGGAGAATGGCTAACCGGTGCGCCTGGGTGATGAATGCATTTGTCAGTAGAGCCTTCTGTGTATTCAGCATTGCATCCTCTGCGAGAACACTGGGGCATTGCGGAGTGTATTAGCGAGCCAAAAGAAGAACAGGCAAATGGTGAGGATATGGCTGAAATCGATAACTGGATTGTCCCATCTTATAAACAAGGAATTTTCGTCAACCTTCTCCACAGTTCCCGTCTGTGCCTCCTATATTACGTAACTCTATTTAATAGATTAGATGCTCCTGAAAACCGAGGAATGTGGATATAACTTGTCACTGGTCCCAACCCCGACTTCAATCGCGGGGCTTGAAGCGTTGAAGGCAGGTCCGCTCAGGACCATATCTTGACAATATACTTAGCTTCATGGGGCCAACCTCAGGCTCAATACTTCGATCAGGATAGGCCCGGCCCATACATCTCCCACACAAGAAAACCAATACCCCATGGTCCGACGCGACCTAATGTTCGGGCTATGCTCTTTAGTCGGGTCTGCGACCCCGTACTTGCGGGTGGTTTAAAGTTTGGGTCACGGAAAAAGGCAATTAGGCCGTCGGTTCGAATGGCATCAAATATAGGCTGAAGGACTTGAGATCGGTTGGATTCTAAATTGCTGAGGTATATTAGACGTCTCGCCCGGTCCCAAGGTCGACAAATGATTTCATAAGCCAAGCCTGCTAGAACCTAACCCACTAGTCAGTCACTTGTTCCTCAGAAATAGCTGCCCAGAACTTACCCCTCCGGATACTAAGATGACACTGTTGAGGACACGCGGAATGTATTTTTTGACGGACGCGAATCGAGTTCCGGACCTATCGACGTAAGAGATTAAATCCTCTGAGTGTGCCTTGGCCGCCTGACCAACCCGCCTGGTAACTTCGAAAATTGCAAAGAATGCGGAAAAAGCTAGAATGTAGCGACAGGCACATATTACTGCTTAACGGGAACGAAATAAACAAGGTGATACTCACCACAGACATCTTTTGCACAACCCCAGCCCCATCCGCTCCATCCACGGCCAGCCATTTCTCTAACCTCCCTTATCCACTTACGAAGTTCGCGGACTTCTTGCAGCTGTGTTCCGCGCGACTCTCGTAACGTCCTCGGAGAATTGCGCACCATGGATCTCCAGGCTTGTGCCCAGGAGTGTCCTGCTATGCCGCCCTCGATCGCAAGGCGGACATTTTCAGCAGGTGCAGCTACAAGAGCTTGGACGCCACCAGCGATGCCTCCTGAAACGGCAGCGCCAATGATCGGGTGATTGTAGATAGTTGGTTCGATGATCGAGTACGTTTCGGTGTAGGTGGTCCAAAGAACAGTACCAAGCATGGCGTTCACCACCATTGGTGGGAAGAAGTGCTTGCGAAAAACGCCAAACTGAGAGTTGGATTCAGTTGCGGCAACCTCCCATTAGCGGGTAACTCCTTACACCTTGGAGCTTTACTACAGATAATAGAAATTTGTGGTCATACACTGTTCCCTGGTGTTCCGCCAAGCTCCTTAGTGACTGCCAGCCGCTGACTTGAACTCATTAGCGCAGACTGCGACGGTGGGGTACTGGTGCTTACTTTTAGATGGTCGAAACAATCGGACAGGACGAGAGAAATACAACGCCATAGCACGTGTCAGTGTACGTGCTACTGCCGCCTGCAGACTGGCGTTCTGCTCTGCTATAGGTAGAGATCGCTTATGAGATAAATTTCGCTGATAAGGTACATGTACTCACTTGAATTTGTGCCCTGTAATGCTTCATCCTGAGGAGCAGCGGACATGAAGTGGGAAAACGGAGGCTGACCCGCAACATCGGCAAACGGCAGTGGCTGTGCCCAGTTACTCCACTTGCCCTGGTTGACCACAACCTCCTATAGCACAATGGCAAGGAACACTGCAAATCTTGCTATCAAGATGGCTTTACGGAACCAGATCCGCCTCCCTTTCTTCCTTCCGGCACATCGGGCGTATCTTTCTAACCGGTCAATTACTACGGAGCAATACCCTGGGGGACTCGAATTCTGGCCCACTTATTTCACTATTGACGAACAGAAGATATTGATGAGGGCTTCTTTGCAGAAGCTGGATAGTGCCGAAAGCATAAGAAGCCGCAGGCGGAGAAGAGCGTACCTCAAGTCGTCACCCGCGAATGTATCCAAGCCGGACAACGTGTACAACACCTTTCTGCCAGATGAATATTACGAGTTTCAAGAGGTATTTTGAAAAAAAAAATGATTCAATATAATAATGCTTCTAATGTTTGTGCGATTTCTAGGGCCATTATGATGGTGTTATTCGTGGTTATCGCGAGATGCATCTCTCTTCATGGCCGGTGGACGAATTTGAGGGTCTTTCAAGTGTGCTCAAGCGCCTATATGCCCTGTGTCCGAGCCAACATGTGCAAACGCACCTTCTGCATTTGGCCACGCGTGGCTCTATCATGCCCCATATTGACAATATCCATGCAAGTGGGACGTGGATTCTTGGCGTGAGCCTCGGTAGCGAGAGGCTTCTTCGCTTGGAGTCCGTCGGAGTCAATCCGTCATTCGAACATCCTTTGCCTTCTGGAAGCGTATACATCCAAAGGTATGATGTTGACGGCTCTCAGCGCTTATTTTATTGAGCTCTTATCAGTGGTGATGTTCGATATACATATAAACATTCGATCGTACACAGACCAGGAGGGGATGTTGGCCAACGCCTTAGTATCATGATCAGGGTAACCAGCTTATTGAAGGGTCTGAGGAGATGACTAATACTTTCTTGCTATAGGATCTTCCAGTGGCAACTACTGGCCTGTGACGCCGTCCGACCGAGGCCATAAATCTAGGGTAATTATCTTAAGCGGGCTGGGAAGGCATCGTGCCGGCTAGCAAACAAGCCCGATTCCATCTAACAAAGAACTGGAGGAATCTCAAGACGCTCCGAGCATGAGCTGGTTCCCTCGGTTATGTCGTTTCTGGTGTTTTTTTGGTGCTTCTCGGTTCAGTGCCTCTCCAGCCTAAGGTAATCTTCTCTTCTTACCCACCTGTTCATGCTTTAAGCTCTTTTTGATCGAATCTCATTCCTGTATGACAGAAACCATTCATTTATGTATTGGATCCTCCAGACCACTCGACTGTGCCTGATCTTGTTATCCATCGATTCCATTGTCACTTCCAATATATGATATCAGACTCTCGCGACTTCACCAGCCGGAAAGGGCGATTGCGATCAGCCCCAGAGAAGGTTCGGAGGATTTGCGAAATGGTCCCGGCTTCTTTCCAAAGATAGTCCATGGTAATAAATAGCTCTGTGGGTTTCTCTGATGTGATTTGTATTGCTGAACTTGCGCATGGTCAACTCAGTTGCTTCGGGTGGAGGAACCTCTCGATCTGTTTGCTCTGGGCATTCTTTCCCCAAACCGATAGAGTTGGGGACATAGAGTCACCATGAACCACAGCCATGAGGCTAAATGGGGTGCAAACCGAATCGACCTTCCTTCACGAGTTTGCGCTCGTCAGTTGAGTGATATCAGATAATATGAAATATGCGACCCGATCATATGCGTCTTGACAGAAAGCAATCCAAGCACTTATGCCAGCCACCGATTTAAATGGCTTGCCGCAGGGTGCCACGCGAGCTCAGACAATACCAAAACCTCATATGGTATCAAACAACGGGAATTACAATGGGCGATGCAGAGTACGTATGCAGGAGGTGTTGTTTCATGAAACCCTGTTGATACCAACGGCTCTAGGGTGAAATCAACAGGTCAGCTCGTCTTATTGACAGGATATGCCAACACGTACGGCAGCGTGACAACACGACCGCTGTCTTCGCGTATGGTCAAAATTTGGGTACCCTGAAGATCAAGTTATATCGGGTCGTCGCGGTGATTCAAGAAACTCACGTCCTCCATGAAACTGGAACTCTTGACAGTTCCGTAGATAGTCTCTCCTGTAGGAAGCCAGTAGAACACACGTGTACCGGCCTTCTCGCATTGTTCAGCTCTCGTACAGCTGAAAAGAACCTTCAAAACGAACCGGGAATGCGTTCATAGCCCAAATAGTAGGTTGGAAAACGCTTGGAGGGGAAGAAGTAAGGATAGCAGTGTTGGCCTCTGGACTATATATACATACGAACACACCCTAGCTCTCGGTGGTCCACTTGCAAAACATGGGACAGCCTGGTCGGTGATAGGAACTGAACCAGTGATCAGACAAAATGAGGGACCGGGTTTCGACGGCTCACCCGTAACATAGATGTAAGAAGGTAATGGGAAGTGGGGACGCAGAAGTTAAGTATTCGCAGTCCGTAAGCTTCAGGGAGCTATGCAGTGGTCACGGCTGCAATTTGGCCAATCGATCGTCGCGGAATCGGAAATAGGTAATCGTTGTGAGAGACGAAAGCGAAGAATCGCCTTGAACTGAGAACTTGGCGAGCTTCAAGGCACGCGTTAATCTACTCACTTGCAGACACCAATGCGAGCCGCACGCAGGGTGGTGGTCGCCAGGCTCAGGAAATTTTTCTCAAGCATGTGCACCCAGACTGACGCATGGCGGCCACGCAGTCTCAACAAATAGTAGAGTCCTCGAACCATTAATAATGACAGGTGAGAGAAACATCTGCTACGAGTTATTGATCCTCGGACACCACGAGTACTTGGAGCACTGCTGCGGTCTGCGCAAAGTGCTTCCAGACGAGAAGGGATTTGCGCATACAACTTGCGTTGCGTAATGAGTGAAGTAAATTCATGGATCAACCATGCCACTCCAAATTCTGTGAAAAAGAGAGCAGGTATGAGGCACAGTGGGAATTACACATCACGGCCCTTGAAAGCCATCCGCACCCCGATCTTGGATCGTACAGGGGAGAAGATACTTGCAATGTGGCTCTACAATCGTTCAGTAAATGACCACCACTTGCCTATTCTGCACCCTCAATCACGCGATAACGTGACCAAGCCTAACACCTCCCATCTCTTAGAGCCATCAATCCACTGTCACAATACCCACTTTGCCATGCCAACTCCTTCTCATGCACAAAAAGCAAATGCTGCTCGTCAAGACATGTCAGTGATCCTGGTGACGGGATCATATGATCATGAGATCAGGTTTTGGGAGGCTTGGAGCGGCATATGTTCACGCACTATTGCACGCTCTGGTGAATCTGGTGTAAGAATGGATTACCTTCTTGATGTTTAGGATACCAACTGCGTGTCTTGCTAGCAAGTAAACCGACTTGCGATATCGCCTGAGTACTTCATGTCCCTCAAACAAGTTTGGGAGTAGTACTGATCGTCGCCCCAGCAAACGCCTCTTAGCGGCGGCTATTCACAAGAAAGTCAATATCTATGAAATCGCCAGTACCGCGAACGAACCCGCACGTACCTCGTCTCTCTCGGAGTAAACGGTGCTCTGACTTATTAGCACAGCTTGTGACCTTTGAAGGACATACCATGAACGTCACTGCGGTTTCTTTTCATAGCGAGGGGAAATGGTTGGTCACCGGCAGTGAAGATGGAACAATCAGAATCTGGGATCTACGGCACGTTACCTTCGCGCTGCTACCAAGTGTGAGATTTCCATACTGACAAAGTCGTTACTAATAGAAACTCTTCACTTCATCGCACCTATGACAATGGAGCTCCCGGTGGGTCTTAACTTTCCGTTAGCAGCCAGTCCCTTACACAACTCTCTGGATAGTGAACGATGTTGTCATCCACCCGAACCAAGGAGAGCTGATTTCCTGTGATCAAGCGGGCAGTATAAAACAATGGGACCTGTCCGATAATATCTGTTCCCATGAATTGGTGAAGCAACTCCGTTGTCGCGGCCCATTGCACGTTAACTGATCGCCTGTTTGAGATTAAAGACTCCTGCAGCCGATGTTCCAGTTCGCTCGGTAACCATAGCTTCCGATGGTTCATGCCTTGTGGCTGGAAATAATAGGGTAACTTGTCTTGGTGTTGACGTATCGATGGCAGCTTGACCGTTATTATACCTGCCCAGGGACAGTGTTATGTCTGGAGGATCAATGACGAGCACACGGGACTTCCACGTTTTCAAGCTGTAACGCGTTTCCTGGCGCACGCAAAATACCTGACGCGGTGTTTGCTCAGTCCCGATGCCAGGTCAGTTTAAATTCCTTTGTGCAACTAGCTTATCCCAAAGTCTTTTAAGGTTCCTCGCTACTTGCTCCGCCGACACGACAGTTAAGATATGGGCGATTCACGGGAATTATGAGTTTAGACTCGAGAAGACTCTCGTTGGCCACCAAAGATGGGTGTGGGACTGTGCATTCAGTGCGGACTCGGCATACTTGGTCACAGGTTCGTGGGCAGGGGTTCGCATTTCACCATTGCTCATCATTCTTCTTCAGCATCATCCGATCACACGGCTCGTCTATGGGAGATGTCTTCCGGGGAAACTGTGAGACAATACAATGGTCACCATAAAGGTCGGATCACCTAGCTCTCAACCCTTTCATTTAACCTCACCACTATTTTTTTTCCAGCCGCTGTTTGTTGCGCATTGCACGATGGTGCTGGTTAGAATCTACGTGACACATGGGTTCTTTCGTGTATATCCCTGCCAACCTTGATCATCTCCGTTTCCGTTCTGCGCCTTGTTTTTTTCACTGTTGTTTTTCTTGTTCCATTGGAACAAATCCGGCGATAGATCCCACGGTAGACTGTTTATCTAATCAGGACGACATTAGAGCCCCTCAAGAGTCCGAACGAGAAATGAAGAGATTTCTGATGTCTCACCCCTTCTATGATCATGATGCACGATGAGGACATGTACACAGATTTATAGGGATCTTCGAGCACGCGCGGATCACGTTGCTGAGAGTCATTTTAGCCAGATTTTGTGCTGAGTGTACCACTCAGCCGCGCGCGGGGCTCGAAACGGACTTAGGGCTTTTGTAATGCGCCCTCATTTGATACTGAGCTGGGGCAGGAGATTCCAGGGCTTTGCGCTGAACGGAGAAGAATGAATGGCCTACTCAAACGCGAAACTCGAAAACAAGATCGGGGAACCTGTCAGTCGAGATCCATGAATCTGGGTCCACGATTTTAAGTCTGGCAGCCCCGACGTCCGTGACGCTTGCACTACTTGCAGCCCCATTACGTTTCGCATATTTCATCACACGAAAATGGTAGCTGTTTATGAACGTCTACTCATATTTATGAACGTGTTCTTGTCAATGATCTGATGAAATTCGAATGTGAAGTGCATCGGACCGAACCGGTGACCAATGGGAGGGGGCATATTTCAAGAGTTTAGATGACATTGGCAGTGGTGTGGCATGGTAAGTAAGGGATCGGGATTCCCCTCAATCACAGAAAACATATTCTAGGATGAAGTGCTCGCAACTCCGCCTTGCCTTGGGGTCATTATTCTGCTCTCGCCTTGGAAGGCCTCCCACGAGGTCTTCATGGCTTTGAAAGGCTGATAAGCGAATCTCGATGCCCACGAGAGAAGCCATATTCAAATTTACCATCTTAGGAATAATAAAATAAAATACATCCAGATTTCGTTCATGTCAGAGATAAGCTGAGATCAGTGAACACCACCATCAGAACAACCGCAGAAAGCGAAAGGGTTTTACGAAACGACAGGGCTGCTTTTTGTGCAACAGGTTTGGTTTTGGGACTGTTCGTTGCGCGTACGAAGCACCTTTCATAAGACTTTCCTGGTCGAATGTGCATATATGTAGTCGCGATTGGGAGTAAGAATGAAGCACCAACTGGCATCAATTGCACGATAGATCGGCAATCCCTTATCTATGCCCCACGGGACGGGAGGCCGCCGTCGGATCTGCGGCGGAGGTGGCACCGGTGGACCTGGACCTTTACTCATGTATGGATGTATGAGACAGAGAAATCGAGCCAATTCACCAACTACTCTACGAGTCATTGTTTATACAACGCATTGTACTCTAGCAAGGCTAAGATGTCCAGAGACAGCAGAAAGAGATAATGGAAGAGTTCATTGAGGCAACGTAAGCTGCTGTACAATGAGAATTGAGTGAGTTGGGCATAAATATCAGTCGGCCGAGTTGCGGCACATCGGGCCAGCTGGGTCATGTGGCCGGCTGCTCAGATCTTGCATTCTTCTTTATCAATTCGAATTTCCAAAGTATATATCACCCGCTCTTCTCCGCATATTGTCTTGCTTCCTCTTCCGGTTTGCGACACTTGGACGAAATTTTCTGTCGTTCTCCTTTTCCTCAGGACACATTGTTCTCGTAGTTCATCTTCTGCTAGTCCATGGCTGTTACCCCCCTCCACGACCTCGCCATCCCTACCTCCCACTTGCCACTTGTATCCGAGACTGCTTCTACCGAAAATATCGATAGCTTCCATGCTGTGAAGCGCGACGAAAACTCCTGGGCTGCCACACTCCCGGCCAACCAGGGTCTCTACAATAATGAATACGAGAAAGATTCTTGTGGTGTTGGTTTCATCTGCCACATCAAGGGTGAACGAACCCACAAGATTGTGTCTGATGCTCGTCAGCTTTTGTGTGCTATGACACACAGAGGTGCGACTGGAGCTGATAGTCGTGATGGTGATGGCGCAGGTGTCATGACTGGCATCCCTCATGAATTTTTCAAGCGAGAGGTGGAGATGGATATCGGGTGCATTCTGCCAGAACTCGGTGAATACGCCGTTGGAAATATCTTCTTCAAAAAGAACGATCCCCTTCAGCTCCAGAATCAGCAAGGCATCTTCACCAAAATCGCTAAAGACCTCGGTCTTCGCGTACTCGGTTGGCGGGAGGTCCCCACTGACGGCACCATTCTCGGCCCTGCCGCTAGCAGCAGGGAACCCGCCATTTTTCAACCCTTCGTCGTTCTTCGCAGCCATTACGGTGACGGAAGTTCGAGTCAGAACGGCACCTTCGATGCGCGCCAATTTGAGCGACAACTTTACGTTCTTCGTAAGCACGTGACTCACTGCATGTCCGTATATTCTTTGCCTCTTCTCTCAACACTTAAGCTGAATTTGAATTGATTCATTCAATTAGTGGTCTTTCCAAAGGCTTTTACATATGTTCCTTGGCCTCAAAGAACATTGTTTATAAGGGCCAACTCTCGCCCCCTCAAGTGTACAATTATTATCATGATTTGAATCATGTTCTGTATCGATCGCACTTCACATTGGTGCACTCTCGTTTCTCCACTAATACATTCCCAAGTTGGGATCGTGCACAACCCATGAGATGGGCTGCTCACAATGGTATGTCTTCAACGGTAATTCGCAACTGTAGTTGATTAATCCGTACTCAGGTGAGATTAACACTGTGCGTGGTAATAAGAACTGGATGCGCGCCCGCGAGGGTGTCCTGTCGTCGCAACATTTCGGTGATCAGCTTGATCTCCTCTACCCCATCATTGAAACCGGCGGCTCAGATTCCGCCGCATTCGACAACGTGTTGGAGCTCCTCGTTGTGAACGGTGTTGTCACTTTGCCCGAGGCCATCATGATGATGATTCCCGAAGCTTGGCAGGGAAACGAACATATGGAGCCGGAGAAGAAGGCATTCTACAACTGGGCTGCCTGCCTCCAAGAGCCTTGGGACGGGCCCGCGCTTTTCACTTTTAGCGACGGCCGCTATTGCGGTGCCAACCTCGACAGGAATGGCCTCCGCCCGTGTCGTTTTATCATCACCAACGAGGACATCATGGTTTGCGCCTCCGAGGTTGGAGCCATTTACATTCCGCCGGAGAAGGTTGTGCAGAAGGGCCGCTTGAAACCCGGTCGCATGCTTCTCGTCGATACCCTCGAGGGCCGCGTCGTTGACGACAAGGAACTCAAGCGCAACACTGCTTCGAAGCAAAATTTCGCTTCTTGGGTCGAGTCCCACGTTTTACATGTCCCCAACATCATCAAGCGCGTTAAGCGCAGTAACGTCCAGCTCGAGCCAACGCTCGATGATTCCACCATCAGCACAGACCCCAAGCTTCTGGCCTTCGGATTCACATTGGAACAGCTTCATCTTCTTATGCTTCCAATGGTCACCGATGGGAAGGAAGCTCTCGGATCCATGGGTAACGACGCTCCTCTCGCCTGCATGGCTACCCAGCCTCGCCTCATCTACGATTACTTCCGTCAGCTCTTCGCCCAAGTCACCAACCCTCCTATTGATCCCATCCGTGAAAGCATCGTCATGTCTCTCGAGGCTTATGTTGGACCCGAAGGAAATCTTCTTGATATGAAGCCCGAGCAGTGCCATCGTATCCTCTTACCGTCACCCGTAATTTCCATCGAGGAGATGAATGCCATGAAGAATCTCAAATCCGCATACACGACATGGCCCTCTCGCACCATCGACATCACTTTCCCTAAGGCAGAGGGTCTTCCTGGGTATCAGCTTGCTTTGGAGCGTGTTTGTAGTGAGGCTACCCAGGCCATCGAAGACGGTGTCAAAGTTATCGTCCTTAGTGACCGCGCTACTGGACCCGACCACGTCCCGCTTTCTGCCTTGATTGCGTGCGGTGGAGTTCATCATCATCTTACGTTGCAGAAGAAGCGCGCTAAAATCGCTCTCATGGTTGAGACTGGTGAGGCTCGTGAAGTTCATCATCTCTGCGTTCTCGTTGGTTACGGCGCCGATGCTGTTTGCCCCTGGCTAGTGATGGAGACTATTCACAAAGTTGCTCGCGAGGGACTGTGAGTAGGCCCTTTTCTCTTTTCTCGTTTCTGTGTTCTGTCGGTACTGACGGTTTGAACACAGTGTGAAATCGGAGCTTACTGTTGAGAAGCTCCTCGACAACTACCGCAAATCAGTGGATAACGGTATTCTCAAAGTCATGTCGAAGATGGGTATATCGACTCTGCAATCATACAAAGGTGCCCAGATATTCGAAATCTTGGGTCTGCACAACGAAGTCGTGGAGAAGTGTTTCATCGGTTCCGCCAGTCGCATTCAGGGTGCGACCTTCGACTTGCTCGCCATGGATGCATTTGAGCTCCATGAGCGTGGATGGCCTAGCAGGGAGACAGTCCTCCCTCCTGGTATGCCGGAATCTGGTGAATACCACTGGCGTGATGGTGGTGAGGCCCACATCAACGACCCGTCCGGTATCGCCAACCTCCAGGACGCCGTCCGCGAGAAGAATCAGGCCGCTTACGACTCCTATGCACGCAACGCCAATGAGCAAACCAAGCGGGTCCATCTTCGCGGTCTGCTTGATTTCCGGTACGAGAATGCTACACCTATTCCCATCGAGCAGGTTGAGCCTTGGAATGAAATTGTCCGTCGCTTTGTTACTGGTGCCATGTCTTATGGTTCCATCTCTATGGAGGCTCACTCAACGCTCGCTATCGCGATGAATCGACTCGGCGGCAAGTCCAACACTGGTGAGGGTGGCGAAGACGCCGAGCGTTCGCAAATCTTTCCTAACGGTGATACTATGCGTTCTGCTATTAAGCAAATTGCATCTGGTCGCTTCGGCGTCACTGCCAACTATCTTGCTGATGCAGATGAGCTGCAAATCAAGATGGCCCAGGGTGCGAAGCCTGGTGAAGGTGGTGAACTCCCCGGCCACAAAGTTTCAACTTCTATCGCTCGTACTCGCCACTCCACTGCTGGTGTTGGTCTTATCTCCCCTCCTCCCCACCACGACATCTACTCCATCGAGGACCTCAAGCAGCTCATCTATGACTTGAAGTGCTCGAATCCACGCTCTCGCGTTTCTGTCAAACTCGTCTCGGAGGTTGGCGTTGGCATTGTTGCTAGTGGTGTCGCCAAGGCCAAAGCCGACCATATCCTGATTTCTGCTCACGATGGCGGAACTGGTGCCTCCCGTTGGACTGGTATCAAGTATGCGGGCCTCCCTTGGGAGCTTGGCCTTGCCGAGACTCATCAGACTTTAGTCCTCAACGACTTGCGGGGACGTGTTATTGTTCAAACCGACGGACAAATCAGAACCGGCCGAGATATCGCCATAGCTTGCCTACTTGGTGCAGAGGAATGGGGTTTCGCGACTACACCGTTGATTGCTATGGGTTGCATCATGATGAGGAAGTGCCACCGTGAGTTTGCCGGATCCTCTCAAAAGTTCAAGTATCTAAAATGACACTTTCTTAGTCAACACTTGCCCTGTCGGCATTGCTACTCAAGACCCTCAGCTTCGCGCTAAGTTCGCCGGTCAGCCAGAGCAAGTTATCAACTTCTTCTACTACCTCGCCGAGGAGCTGCGTGGCATTATGGCCAAGCTTGGATTCCGCACCATTAATGAGATGGTTGGTAGGGTCGATATGCTCAAGGTTAATGAGCAATTGCGTACCCCCAAGACTGCACACCTCGACCTCTCCGCGATCCTCAAGCCAGCATGGCAAATGCGTCCTGGCGCTGCTACTTACCGGGTCCGACAACAGGACCACAAGCTATATGTTCGCCTCGACAACAAGTTCATCGATGAGGCTGAGCCCGCCCTCACCAAGGGCCTGCCTGTCCACATCGAATGCGACGTGACCAACACTGATCGCGCTCTTGGAACCTCTTTGTCTTACCGTGTCTCAAAGCTCTACGGCGAGGAGGGTCTTCCCAAGGACACCATTCACATTCGTATGAGGGGTTCAGCTGGACAGTCCTGTGGTGCTTTCCTTGCCTCAGGCATTACCATTGAGTTAGAGGGTGATGCCAACGATTACGTTGGAAAGGGTTTGTCTGGTGGGAGGCTTATCGTATACCCGCCCAAGCAGTCAACATTCAAGGCCGAAGAGAACATTATCATTGGAAACGTCTGCTTGTATGGTGCTACTTCTGGAGAGGCATTCATTCGCGGCGTTGCTGCGGAGCGTTTTGCTGTGCGTAACTCTGGTGCTAATGCCGTTGTTGAGGGTTGTGGTGACCACGGTTGTGAATACATGACTGGTGGTCGTGTTGTTATTCTAGGCTCCACAGGCCGCAACTTTGCCGCCGGTATGAGTGGAGGCATCGCTTATGTTCTCGATACAGCCCACACCTTCGCTTCTAGGGTGAACCTAGAAATGGTCGAACTCGGCAAGGTTACAGATCCCCGTGAAATTGCTGCGCTTCGCGGCCTCATTGAAGACCACCGTCACTATACTGGGTCCGAGATTGCTGATCGCGTCCTCCATGACTTCCATCACCTTCTTCCGCTGTTTGTCCGTGTCATGCCCCTTGATTACAAGCGAGTATTGGAGGAGCAGGCTGTCCGCGAGAAGGAAGAGAAGCTGCGCCAAAGTGTCATCGACCTTGTTCCCTCTCGTACTGCCAGCCAAGTTGATTTGGCGTCTGAAATTCTCGAGGATATTCTCTTGTCCAAGAACCCGTCCGCTACTCCCACAGTTCAGGCACCCAAACCTCGTCATGAGCCTTCCGTGGCTGATCTTGAAGACTCGTTCGTCGACGAATCAACCACAAAGAAGCGCCTTGACAAGCTTGACAAGACTCGTGGTTTCATGAAGTACAAGCGTCTCGGAGAAGCCTACCGTCCTCCTCGCAAGCGTGTCAAGGACTGGAAGGAAATCTCTGGCCGTTTAACGGAGAGTGAACTCAAGTATCAATCTGCTCGTTGCATGGATTGCGGTGTCCCATTCTGTCAATCTGACACCGGTTGCCCGATTTCCAACATCATTCCCAAGTGGAACGATCTCGTATTCAAGGGCCAGTGGCAAGATGCGCTTAACCGTCTGCTGATGACCAACAACTTCCCCGAGTTCACCGGTCGCGTTTGCCCCGCCCCTTGCGAAGGTGCTTGTGTGCTCGGAATCAATGAGCAACCCGTGGGCATCAAGAGCATCGAATGTGCCATCATTGACAAGGTGGGCTTCATTGCCTTGCTGGTTGGCGTTCACGATCTGATAAATAACTGTGTTCGCAGGGCTTCGAGATGGGATGGATGGCGCCTCGCCCACCCACTTTTAGGACTGGGAAGAACGTTGCCATCATTGGTTCCGGACCCGCCGGTCTTGCTTGTGCCGATCAGTTGAACAAGACAGGCCATTGGGTCACCGTATATGATCGTAATGACCGTATGGGCGGTCTTCTCATGTATGGAATTCCTAAGTATGTGTCATTTTGATCGCCGTCTACACCCTATTGACTTGACTTGCAGCATGAAGCTCGACAAGGCTATCGTGCAAAGGCGCCTCGACCTTATGGCGGCTGAGGGTGTTGTAAGTAACGCCGCCTGCCCATACTCCGATTTCCACTAAAGTCCTTTCTCCAGACTTTCGTTCCCAATACTCATGTGGGCGTTGATGTGGATTCCAATGAGCTACGCGACCAATACGATGCTGTCGTCATCTGCACTGGTGCTACATGGCCTCGCGACTTGAAGATCCCTAATCGTAATGCGAATGGTATCCACTTCGCTATGGAATATCTCCAGGTGTGTGCGTCACTCCACTCATCGGACTTATATCTCAACCTTCTGCGTAGTTGAACACCAAGTCACTATTGGACTCTGAGCTTCGGGATAATACGTACATCAGCGCAAAGGGCAAGGACGTCATTGTTATCGGTGGTGGTGATACTGGTAACGACTGTATCGGTACTGCTATGCGCCATGGTGCGAAATCTGTCGTCAACTTTGAGTTACTTCCTAAGCCTCCTGCATCGCGTGGTCGGGACAATCCTTGGCCACAGTGGCCCCGGTGAGTTTGATTATCTGCTTTGGTGGCCTCCTTTGCTGAGTTCCTGTTCCAGTATCTTCCGTACCGATTATGGCCATATCGAAGTTGCTGCCCACTTTGGCAACGGTTAGCTCTCTTCCAATGAATTGTTGGTCTTTATTGACCTTGGAAACTAGATCCTCGCGAGTACTGCATCTCCACCAAGGACTTCGTCGTCGACGAGGACAACAACCTTGTTGGTTTGAACACTGGTGTGTCGAATTAGAAGCCTCTATATTCCCTCTACCCTGACTACTGCGTGACCAGTTCGCGTTGAGTGGACCAAAGATAGCGGTGGTCGCTGGAAGATGGAGGAAGTTCCAGGTTCCGAAAAGTTCTTCCCCGCTCAGCTTGTTTTCCTTGCTCTCGGTTTCTTGGGGCCTGAGGCTAGCGTGGTCAAGCAGCTCGGTCTCAATCAAGATGCTCGTTCCAACATCCAGACTCCTCCCAGGGTATGTACAAATATCCACTCCCGATGTCTCTTTCGGGTCTAATTCTCACCTTTCGCAGAAATATTGTACCAGTGTGGAGGGTGTCTTCGCAGCCGGTGATTGCAGACGTGGCCAATCCTTGATTGTCTGGGGTATCAAGTGCGTATGGTTTGTTCTTAAGCCTTCCAATGGATGCTCATTTATATGTAGCGAGGGTCGTGGTGCTGCTGCCGAAGTTGACGCTTACTTGACCGGTTCGACGAGGTTGCCTCTCGCCGGAGGTATCAAGGCTAGGGTGAGATAATGCCAGGCTCCGTCCGTACACAAGATACTCATGTCGCACCTGACCAGACCTTTGCTCCTCCTCCGAGCAAATTGAGTCAAAACTCCCGACCCGTCGAAGTAGAAGCCTAGAACCCGACGGTGTCCATATCAAAAGTTTTCTTCCACCATATCTCATGTATCCATCACGTTCTGTATTATTATAATTTTTGTCATTATACCACCCATGTGTTACGACATGGTAATGAAGTATTGTCGTGGTTCTTTTAGATGCAAGTGAACAAGAGGCCCGATTAGTGACCCGTGTTAAAATCTGTGCGAAGGAACAAATAACTAAGGATCATAATCCTTCATTGTAGTCTACGCTACCCAAAAAGCCTGAAAATTGAGCTATGCTCCTGTACATCTCTGCTCTTCCCACGGATGGCCCAGATACCCCAGTTGGTCTTGACCATAACACGGGGGTCAAAATCCGCAATCTCCCATTTTTCACTACCAAACGAGTTAGGACCGGGTGTGATCACCCATTCAAACTCGCCAGCAACCTGGGGTGCACTAGAAAGTGAGCGAATGTCACGTTCGACATCAGTTGGGGAGAAGCCTGTGACGAAGATCGAGCATTTGCTGGCGAGAAGCATGGGTAGGACAGGACCCCACTCGGTTGGGGAAGCAATTTGCAAGAGTGGCTGGCCGTTCTCATCTACGGACTCTGGCGATGGGAAGCCGAAGCCAGGAGAGAACATAAAGAAGACATCGCTGTATGGGTCCAACGTGTGCTGGAACTGCGCGTGGACATCGGCGTAATTGGCTTGCATTCCCGTGATCGTAAGCTGAGGAGTATATGGGACTGTATACGACGGGACCCCGTATCGCTGGAGTGAGTCTCGCGTGCGTTTGAGGCGGGCGATAGGGGCTGGTGTCGGTGGCTCGTATACGTTTGGTAGGTATTCAGGCTTTTTCTCCGTTACCCCATTGTCGGCCGCAGCCTCTGGAATTCCGGTAGATGCAGAGTTCATTGCCTCATCTGCGTTAGCCGATGCATCGGATACAGGAGAAGTCCCGGGTCTCTTGGCAGTGTGAGTTCTAGCCGTTTCGTTCTTTGGGGGTGTGGGCAGTGAAACCTGGGGTCCGATAAAGAAGAGGTGGAAATGGGTCGAGGGGAAGAGCATGGTCAATTGTTCCCACACATGAGGAGGCAAAGAGGACTCAGCGCGTGCGCCGAGGATGAAAACACGTATTTGAGGCTTGCCTACGGCTGCTTCCTCCGTTTCCGGTGAACCCGGTTCGACGTGTAGTGTACTTCGAAGAGCTGAGGGAATTTATGGTTTGTAACAGTCAGTACATGAGCTACTTTCCTGGATTGAATTCTAGATAGGAGATATCACCTGCGAGAGATCGACTACCCTCCGGAGTAACCCGCTGATTATTCAGTGTCAAGTTGCTGTACTGGTGCAAGGCACTTCCAATCGTGATGGGATAGGTAAGGAGTTTGCTCGCGTGTCGACGCGACCTTTCAGTGTCCATGGAATTGAACCCTCGGGTGTACCAAAACACGTCCCAGTTTGCGAACGAAATGGCTTCCTCATATCCCTGCGGACCTATTTCAGAACCGAAAAGGTTGAGTGAACTTTGCATGAACGAGAATAGATGGAACAGAAAGCTCACCCGGCAGCTCGAACTCGCGAAGTCGTCTCCCACTCCTCAAATCGTGCTCGTCCTCGTTGGCTTCCCGTAAACGGTGGCAGTATTTTTGGTGTTCCGCATCCTCTTTCCAATGCTCCTCCGAGCAATGTGTCGGCCAACCGCAGTCTGGGCACTCGAACTTGACTGCACGCGGCTGTGCTTGCGTATGAGCATGAACGTGGGTGTGGGAGCCTGCGCATACGGGACAGGGAGCAAGCTGCTTGATGGCTTCCCCTCTGGCGCGTACTGCGGGAAAAGGAGAGTTGGAGAAGGGATGAAAGAGGTTGTCCTCGCTAAGGATAGGAATGGGCTCTGTTGGTGTCGACTGTTTGTTGCTTTTTCTCAGGAAGCTGAAGATTAGTCTGTGCTGGGTAGCATTGTTGACGTTCCGAGGGAGACTGAGGGAGACAGGGCGAGGAAGGACCGCACGGGGGGGCAGCCGGGGCAAGAGCATTGGGAAATGGTAGTTTATTGATATTTTACCATTTTCTAGCCCTCTGTTGTCAGTTGTCGTCTGTTGTCCGTCACTCTCTATTTTCACCCTCCCTTGCCTTGTCCCTCAACAACCATGCCCCGTCAAGCATCTGTCTCTCGCAAAACTAGTGAAACCGAAATCGAGGTCTTTATCGACCTTGATTGCACCCCAGGCTCTAATGTCGAGCAGACAATTCAAGTTTCTACTGGGATCGGTTTCCTAGACCATGTGCGATCACTAGTCCACCTAATAAATGCTCGTATTTATGTACCCTCTACCAGATGTATACCGCCCTCGCAAAGCACGGTGGCATGTCCCTAACCATCAAGTGCAAGGGTGATCTCTGGATTGATGACCACCATACAGCAGATAAGCGATGAAATCCCAAGTTACATCTCTCACTTTGCCCAACTATCACGATGAACACAGGACAGCGCCATTGCACTGGGTACTGCTTTCAAACAAGCTCTCGGTGAAGTTCGCGGCATTAGGCGGTATGGAACAGGGTTTGCTCCTTTGGATGAGGTCAATGACAACCATTCTCCACCATTATCGCCGCTTCATCCTTCCCTTCTTCTAGGCTCTTTCGCGCGCTGTTATCGACATTTGTTCTCGGCCCTACTGCCTAACTGACCTCGGACTGAAGCGCGAGAAGATCGGCGACCTCTCCACGGAGATGATCCCTCATATCTTTTACTCATTCGCCATGGCATCTGGCGTAACCCTTCACATCGATGTCCTCAGAGGTGAGAACGATCACCACCGGTATGTCCAGCTCCTCCCACCAGGATCACTTCCTGACTACCCTTCCTAGCTCCGAATCCGCCTTCAAGGCTTTGGCCTTGGCAATCCGTCAAGCCATCGAAAGGACAGGCAGCAATGATGTCCCTAGCACTAAGGGTGTCCTTTAAATCTATCCCGTGTATCTCAGGCAATAAATATATGGAAAGTTCAATCAGGGAGACAAAAACACGACTACAAAATACAAGTTTTTTCCTTATCCCCAGAAGACGCATCGTTTCTCCCGAGGAGGATTCAGCTTGGCACCTTTAGGGCATTTGAATGCTTGGGCAAACTCGGGAATATTGGACACAGTTCCGTCAACTCGATAGCGACTTGGCGAGTGAGGATCCGTACGGATACGCTGAACCTATGCAATGCGCCAGTTTAAGTGGTTCCCCAGAATAGCAGGCGATACTCACTGCCGCAGCTGGCTTCATGGCCCGAGCCCAGATACGTCCAAAGGAAATGAAAAAGAGTTGTTCCCTGGAGATACAGACACCAGGAACAATGAGCAAATGTAATTAATTCAGCAATTGGGGACGCGCCTGGTATAGTTCAATCCAGGTAGCAAGTATTCGCGACCAGCTTCCGACGAGTCGTCAAACTGCGCTTTCCATGCTCGGAATGCTTGTATCAAACCGGTATCTCCGATGTTCTCGCCGGACGTGCTAACAAACGATTAGAGGAGGTTGAGCCAATTAAAAACTTGTCTGACAGATTTCCCTATGAAAAACCTGCGTCAGAATTCTGGCCACCCAACTAGGGTCGCTACTCACGTTAACATGTATCTTCCCTCCCTTTCCGTCATCAATGGTATATGCTAGAATGCGATCAGCTTTTACAGTGACTTATATGAAACGACGGGCACATACCAGAGAACTGTTTGACAATACAGTCCTGCTTCACCTTGAATCCTTCACTTGTCGAGTTCGTCCACCATTCCTCGAGTTTGCCTTTCTGGTTATAGAGTCGTCCGGCGGAATCAAATGCATGCTAATGCACGAGATCAAGAATGATCATAGTGGTGGAAATTGGGAACGCACAGTCAACTCGTGTGAAGCAACATGGCCAAAAGCGCCATAAGAAAGGTATCCCGGCCTAGAAGATTTGTCAACTATACTTAACAAAGATTAACATTTACAGAGCATACCATTCTTGCGAGAAGAAAGGAGATTGGAGGATACCGGCTGGGAAGACGATCTAAAAGGATATGAGATTCCATACACAGCCATAGGAGATTCCAGGTTACCTCGTTAGCGGGCGGGTTGAAATAAGCATTGACCATAGAAGGCCACATCTCCCATGACTCTGGGTCTCTGTTTCGCTCAAGCGTTAGCCACCTCTTGGCTATCTCGCTGGCCCTGTTTCAAACTGGTTAAAAAAGCCGCCAATCCTGAGATTAACGCACTAACTGGGCATTCAGCATATTGTTGAAGAAGTTGACCTTGTCCACCTGCACGGTGCTATAATATCTAGCAATAGACCGAGAGCTTTCTGTATCTGGAGACAAAGGGTATCCGACTTTGACTCGGATTGCGTCGGCCTATGATGGTATGCAGTCCGCAAATCTGAGAAGTGATCAAGTACGCTTACCTTCTCTGCAGCAGCCCTCGCAGATTCCTTATCCATCCAATCGGTATGGGGAAGCGACGCCTTGAATGCCTTGACAATGTCGGTGATGATTTTGGTTCCTCTCTTCCTTGACTCGCCTCCGAAGGTCTCGTTGACGAAGTATCTTCCCGCAGCGAAACCCAGCGTCTCTTCGACCTTGCCAACACAATATTCGCCACGATCACCAACTGCGCCTTTCTTGATACCGGTTAGTGCCTCCAACAGGGTGCGCTGTGCTTGCCAGGCATCCGTGTTCATGCCAAGGTAAGGCGATAACGCGAGGGCAGTCCTGACCACGAGATATGATTCGATAACTTCGTCCGGCGTATTGTCCAAGATCTCTGCCAAAGACTTTGCATACGCAGGATACGTCATAATAATTCGCTCGGGGAATCTCCAAGGAGTAAATGTAGAGAAGTAAGTTGGGAAGTCGATTTGGGGTAAAGCATCGAAGAGGGCAGAGGGATGGACAGGGTTGTATGTTGCGATTGGGTCCTGGAACAAGATATCTCTGACGAAGGACATCAGTAGATGTACGTTGCCGGCGTACCGAGCTACTCACAGATCAAGACTGGCCATGGCCACCTTCCCCTCAAAATCAACAACTTTCCCTGCAAGCTTGCGAATGTCCCGATGTTTGGGAGGCTTGTCCTTGTCGTCATCATCGCCTCCGCCGTCGTCATCACCATCCCAAGGTGGCCAGGGCCAAGGCGGCCACATTCTCTGGGTTTTCTCTTTAGTAGAGAAGCTAGTCTGCTTCTTGCTGTCGGCAATTCCCATCTCAAATTCCTCTTGTCCATTGTTTTCTTCGTCAAGAATAGTAAGGAAACGCTCGACAACAGTTTGATAGAGTTTTCTGATAGCCTTTTCCTCGAAGTATTCCTGCAGAAAGTTAATACCGTGGGGGAGGAGGGAAAAATTTATGCAAACTAACCTTCGAAGGGAGACCGAAGTCGGGTTGACTGAACCATAATACCATGTGGTTTGGGTCGCTTCCAACGTCACCTTCAATATCAAATGAAAACAAAGAACCAATGCCTAAAACAAACCAACTCAGTTTATATAATGGGGCAGATAGATATTTCTTATTCATACCCCGAGAGTGGATGAACGCAAGTGCGGCCGTCAATCCCCTAGATTTCTTCTTTCGTTCTGTGGCGCTAATGTCTGTATCCTCTTCCCTGAATAGCTTTCTGATGGTTTGAACAAAATGTTCCAAAGGGACACTTCCAATTTCATCTAGGTGTGCCTCGTTGAGACAGGAAGAATACATATCGCGGAGTTTGCGAAGAATCTCCTGGTCGTAGGAGTCTCGTGCCAAAGATGATGTAGACTCGTCCGATGACTCCAAGATCTTCTGAATGACCTGCTTGTTCTGTTGCGCCAAAGCCTCGAAGTTACCGAAACTACTTTTGTCAGCTGGTAAAGGGTGAGCTTTCAACCATCCGTTGTCTAGGTCGAAATGAGTAACGCAGATCCGAATCTTACTGGAAAGGACATCTACTCACTGACGTATTCATAGAAATTCTCGCATGGATCCTGAGTCGTATCCAAAGAAGAGAGGATGGCTCCAGACAAAACTATACAATGGGGCTCCATGCATACTTTCTATAATTCGATTATTCATGAGACCGTTTAGAACACTTATTATGAGAGTTTACTTTATCAGGTCCTCCAGTAGGCTCGGGAACAGGTAGAGGTTTCGCCGTTTTTGTCACCTTGGCCGTGGTGGTCAAAGTCGTCGTTGCCGTCACCGTCCCAACTCTCGTGGTCGATCCAACCTGAGTCTTCGTAGTCGTCGTTATTTCCGTCTCAGTGAGAATCCGTGTTTCGGTCCGAGGCAAAGTTTGGTACTCAGTCGTCGTGAAGATGCGCGTAATTGTAGCTCCGGGATTGCGGCCACGTTCAAGAGCGAGTTTGTGTTGGGCACCAGCGAAGAGACCGATAAAAATCTGACCAATCCAAGTTTACAAATGCCCGCAAAAGTAAGTTAACCGCGCTTACTGAGCTAGCCAGAAGCAATACAAGTGCTATAATCAAAAGAATCTTGGTAAGAGGTGTAAAAGGTTCCTGAGCAACAGCATTGAGGCGTTCCGAGAACGATGGTGAGTCGCGAACGTTTTCTTCAGCCTCCGCACCCCTGAGCAAAGGTGCTCCCTCTGCACAAGAGAGGGCATCAGGACCCAGAAGTACACGCGCATACACCCGACCTCACGCACCATAGTCAGTTGACGGTCCAGGCTCTCTGTCCGCCATCCTGACGGACGATACACCAGGCCAAATCTATGTCCCGAAAATAAGGCAGTCGCTGCTTATATAGGTGATGAAGAAGAAGAAAGGTGGCCGCGACGATACCGTGTGGATGCTGCGAGGTGACAGGATGCGCGTCTCACACAACTAGTTCAGCTCAGTCACGCATGCATTGTGCAAGATGTCAATCACAAATGACGCACTTGGCATCAATTGATCTCCTCTGCAGTCGAGCTTCAAGTCCGTCAAATTGATCCTTTCACAATAATTACAAGTTTTGTTGTAGCCAATGCATGTTGAAGGAAGTGACAAAATGCACTTGTTTAAGTGCAAAGTATATTAGTGGACACCAAGTTTCACGCCTACTGCTCAGACTGATATATTATGTACAAACAAACCCTAATTCCTACTATGTCAAGGAGACTTGACACAAGCATTGATTCGAGGCAATACAAATCACACTACTATTATTAACGTGTGTATAAATCAGTATAAGAGTCTCAATTCATTCAACATTGATCAGTATACACTGGTATTGTCTGAATATTGAGTTCTAACAATGCACAGTCGGTATGCGTGGGACAGGATTAACATTGACTATTCAGTGCAGGCGTAGTACACTACACGTTTTGAAAGCAAATACCCAAGCCACGAAAAACCGACCAAAACCAGAACCCAAGAATATCCCTTTAGAAATGCGTATTGGTGCGACAGCACATAAAGGGAGCTAAAACCCTCATCATCAACATCGCCCCGTACAAAAGGCATATGAGTACATACCTAGCAAATACTGGGCTGAGCGACCGGGATAGACAAATGGAAAATTGCACCAGACCATACGTCACACCCAAGGCAGAGGGACTTGGAGCGAAGGCTGTTACCAACAACATGTTGATTCCGACAGGATCTTCAACTCTCTCCTACGGTTGGACACAACACGAGTTACTCACAAGAATCCCATGCAGGCGACCCTGAGGGCCGCGACACCGATCCAGAGTTTGATCATTGTCAGTTTGCCAGGTTTCGCCATCCCAGGTTCCAATCCCATTTTTGCGACGAAATTCAAAACGGGCAGAAGAAGAAACGGTATAGTCCAGAGCTTCATCCCAAAATGATAAAGTCGAGCGTGATTATGCCGCACGAGGATCTTCGGCATTACCACTACAGACAACAGCGCCGCTGCCATACCGGAAGCTGCCAACGCGAACCCGATCTCTTGTGGCTGACCACCGTTCAGTTCTCAGTACCAAAATTATATAGAAAGCGGGACGAACCGAGAGGCCTAGTCCACCATGCTCAACAGATGAATAACAGAAGAGGACGAAAATGACGTCGAAAGCAGTCGATACGAAACTGAGCGCACATGCTGAAGTGCATATAGCTCGGATTATGGGTCTACCCAAGAGTTGTTTGGCATTGTACCTCTCCTCGGAAACGGAACCTGGAACCATGGCCTTTCGATGGCCTATAGCCCCATATCTTGGGGTGGTCGGGAGCTCTTCTCCACTGCCCGCTCCACTTCGACGCTTCCTCAAAGTCTACCAAAATGAGTTAACACCTGCCAGACGAACATACGCCAGATCTAGAAGCACCTCTTTCAAGAAGAAGCAACTCGAGAAGAAGCCGAGGGTGCAGCAACCTGTGATGGCGCAACATGGCAAGAAGTAAGGATGCTTCTTGAAAAAAGAATGATTAAAGAGCATAGGGAACTTGTCCGTCGGGTTTGACAGACCGCCCCCTATCATGGGGCTGGAAATCAGAGTAGTCAAGTCAGAATCGTATCAAGCAGCGACGTAGGGGTTTGGAAAGATCCAATGATGGAATGGAAGATGCGTGGCGGAAGATGTCCATCGGAATGCCGCTGGTTTAAATCTGGGGCGGTTACTCACCCTATGATGGTGCCAATTGGCCAGAAAACCCCGAATAATGAATGCGCGAAGGCTTGATTACTTCTATCAGTGATTTCACACAACACGGAGGGAATAACTGCGACGTTTGCCGAGAAGAATAGAATTAGCGGGGCCGTCTTTTTCTCGACTAAACTGCTTCAGGATACCATCCCGACATCAAAGGCGTTTACTGGTTATAGCCAAGTGCAAGCGATAAGAGATTGGAATCAAAACTTGAACTCACCAAGGCTTCTTGATATTAGGATACTATTGAAATCCCGGGATAATCCAAACATCAAACTTGTTAGTGCTAGTCCGGCAGTTCCCGCTAGGATTACTGGGCGTCGACCAACAGTGTCTGATGGGCTAAGTCGGTTCCTAACAGACGTCACAGGAATCGGTGGTGACCTACCAGAAAGAAATCCCCATGGGTACATGGCAATCAACTGAGCAAAGGCAAATACACTCTCCTTGTGGAGGATCATCAGGGCCATTCCAAAACCAAATCAATCCAGGAGCATACCACTAAACCACTGTAGTAACCAATCAACGTTGGGTCGCGCGTAACGCGCAGGTCCCAAATCAACTCATTGATGTAAGGAAAGACCTGTGTAAAAGCGAGAGGGTCTAGAATGCGGAGAAGGCACAAGACAGCGAGCTGAGCCTTTGGCAACGGTGTCTGTCCTCCTCCAAGGGGTGCTTGAGTCTCGGTATTCGTGCCTGGAATCACAATGCATTCACTATCATCCGGGATTGATCCACAACCGCTGGACCGCATGTAGGCGCCTGTACTGGCTGATCGGTCCACCGACCAGCTAAGTAGTAGGATAAAAAAAGCACAGAGGTTGATCCAAATACTGATGTCGTGTCCGGGTATTTGTGCGTTCCAGGTGCTGCAGGTTTATATCGAGCTTTAAGTATCTCAGTCGTAACGGCAATCGACTGTGGTACGAAAAGAAAAACTCCCTATACATATACCCAACTCTTCCAATGAGAGTCACGAGCTAGTAGGCCAAGCGAAAGGAAAATATGATAGAAAACTTGAGATGAAATTGGGATGTACCTCGTGGGCCGTTCCTACTTCATCAAACGCGGAATCCCTATTGATGGGCTGATGCTCCAGTGCGCCTTATCCTTCCTTCAACAGTTTACCCTAAGGGAAGGTCTCCATCAGCCTTGTATAGGTGACCTTAATACGAGCTAAAAGCGTGCTTAGGGAATACCAGGGTTCGTTTTAGGTCAATTTCTGCCCGGCATGGAGCTGAAGGAAGAAACTGTATGTGAAGCCCAAGAACAGGACACGAGGTTGGGGTAGTTAGGTTTAAGAACAGAAAAGGGGCCTACTGTTAGTTACGTCTTCTGACTGCTGTAGCCCTGTGTGACCACCACGAAGAGCCTTTCGGCGCTTTTGCAGTCACAAATTGTTCTCTCCGGATGGGGGAAATTACAAGGATTCCGAAGTCTGAAACTACAATTCAAGCTCCCAGAGAAGTTGAAGAAACCAGCTCCACGATGATGGCGGTTGCTTGAACAACTTACTGCTGGTACAACAAGGGGCCCTAAAACAGCCCAATCACTGGGACAGGTTCCCGCCGCCCCCTAGATTTGAGAGCGCATCGCGGCATTTAAGTCTCCCACACAAGGCCCACGACCCTCCTTCCTCATGTCCATTACTTTCCAGAACTTACACCCCTTACCCTCATTCTGAGCGCCCGCATAACAGGTCCACCAATACCTATCAGTTTCCCCATCTGTCCTATTCTTCATATCTGGCCGCAAAATCGTTGGAACACCACAGTAGCATTTGGGTATGCTCTGCGGACGGAAATCAGGTCTATAGAATCGAAAGGTGATATTGATTCTGCAGATTGACGGCGAGTATGCAGACGGCAACTCGGAAATAGAGGTTCCCAACTGGGACGGTGCTGGCGCTTCACGGTGTACGTCAGTGATGGGGGCCATGGCGGGACGGAAGATATCTATAGTGGGTTGCGGAGGAATGGCATGCTTGAATTTTTCTTGGCATGAAGCATGCATGATGATTAACTGAAATCATCAGACATGGAAATGCCACAGTTGGCAACGTGCATAAGAAACGTCACATCTCAGCATGAGGATCGAGAGTCAAGAACAATATGAAGTATGTTGACGCACGGAATTATGGAACAGGGGAATATTGAATGTCCTAGCCTGTCGAGACTCAGCTTCATCGGTCGGTATGACCTCGCGCAGCCGGAACACCCTCGTGGTGCCTAGAATAAAAAGATCAGACATCTGTCCAGAATGAAAGCTTAATGGGATATCATACCTAGACTTAACGATGCGATGGTCGGATAAGGGCCCAGATAAGTAAGTTGGTCGGAATGAAATCCAACACTCTCTTTTGCCCCCTCATAGCAATTCGATGCTGCGACATTCGCTCTCCATACCGGATTAATGGACCCAGAGTCATCTTTCAGGTTTCCGCCGTACTCGAGTGGGTAGCGTTTCCGCTTCCCGAGTTCTTCATTAACGATCTTCTCAATGATCTTGCATGCTTGCTCCATCTCTGCCGGAAATACCTTAGGGGGATCCGTCATGCGTCCATTATACCTACATTAAAGCCACGTTAGACAACAATCATGAAGAGTGAATGTCGTTACCATACGATTGGGACGTATGGTAAACAAAGAACCGCATACCAGTACCGTGCTGCTTCCTGCCATTCAGCAGCATCCCTTTCGTCCCCCGTTTCGTCGTCCTTTGACCTTGCGTAGAAGGATGTACGATGGGGACTCTCTACAACTCTATCGAACAGCCACCACTTGTTACGCTGCCATTGCTTGGAGGCGTCTATCATCGTGTAAAAAAGCTGGCAGGCCAAATCGGGTGGAAGGACGGATAAGTGGAGTGTACATGGAGTGTGCGCCGCAACCATTGAAGGGTTCGTGAGCATGAGTGGAGGCAGACTTTTGAGCTTGCGTTTAGATTTATCCGGAGAGGGGGGCGGGCGCAGGACTGCCATGAGATCTGCTGGGGGTTTCAATGGGGGCTTGGGATGGGAATGTCCTTTTGACTTCGGTTCCATTGTAGAACTTGACGTCTCTTCTTCTTGGGTGAGGTCTATCTGTTCTGTTGAAGACATTTTCGCCTTCTTGAGCCATCCGTCGAGGTTTGGTTTTTTTCTCTTCTTGTGTCCCTCCCCCTTTCGAATGCTATCACGTTTATTGCCGCCCAAAAGTCCAGCAGCGCGCTGGACATCACCATCTGCAACAACAAGTGCTTCTATAATTGTTTCGTGGTCGATAACATGATCGAGTAGGCTAGAGACGAGTGCAATGAGTGTTTCTGTGTCGCCATCGTGGTGGTTGTCCATTGAAGCATACAAGTCACTCCTTGCTGACAAAGAGACTGCAAATGCAGGCCTGATGCAACTATTTTTGTCTCGCCTAAAACATATCTTCTTTGAGCCATTCTTATGAGCCTCTATGTATACTTAACCCTCATTGATTCTCAGGAATAGCTTCGACCACTGCCCATCTCTTCTTCACCCATCCCCACCTCCATACCACTATTACCATGGGAAAGCCGAATACAGGAAGCGTCCCCATGACGGCACGAACACTCAGCCATAGGAACACCGTTGGCAATCACGAAGAGACCAGGACCACCAGCAGGGTTTCTCCTGACAGATTGAGAGTGCGCATCGCCTTCCTCATCATCATCATCACCTTACCCTAATGTCTATGATACAGAAGTACCTGCTTCTTCTGATCTTATGCGCTGTATCTCTAGTCCATTTTGGTCTCGGGGGTCCAACATTCGTTAGACAAGTGTTGAAAATATCTCCAGACAACGGCAAGAGTGCTCCCTTGTCGAATGCCGCCGCTCCCAAGCACCCATGCGTATCGACTGTCCCCCCAATATCCAACATGGAGTACATCTCCCGTCAGACGCGCCTTACACAGATCTTGCAAGATTTCAACGCCGAAGCATATATAGCTGAGCCCGGTGCCCAGACTCAATTTCTGGCTAACTTCTCCGTTACCGATTGGAAACTCTCAGAGCGACCGCTGCTGGTTATTATCACCCCTCAGAAGGGCGAAAAGGACGGAATCACTGCAAAGGTTTCCTTGCTTACCCCGAAGTTCGAGACTACTCGAGCTAAGTTGTTGAAAATCCCATCGGTGTCGAAATACATTGAATGGGCAGAGGAAGAGGATCCATACGCCGTAACTGTCAAAGCCTTAGGCCTCGCTTCCGATCAAAATTCGTCAATGGACCTAGGAAAGAAGGTATACATCGACAGCAATGCACGCCATTTCCACTATGATGGTTTCCAGCGCGCTCTCGCTGGTTCTGATGTAGTCGTTACATCTGCGCCCAAAGAAATCAACGAGCTGAGGGAGAGGAAATCCGGAGCAGAGATCGAGATTCTGAAATGCGTCAACGAGGTACGCCATTCTTTTGCTCGCTACCACGAACCTTATAAATCGCGTGCTTCTCAGGCAACTCTCCTCTCCATGCGCTACGTTCACAAGCAAATGTACACCGGAATACACGAATCCGAAGCACGAAATATGATGTCTGCTGCCTTTGTTGAAGGTGGTTTGTCTGCTGGTGGATGCCTTACTCTCTTCGGAGGTAACTCCAATCTTCACATGCCGCCCAAACTCAACACTTGACAATAACATGAAATCAGATAACGCCGCTCTGCCCCACGGAAGCGGTACAGACAAGACACTCAAACCTCCAGATTTTGCACTCTTCGACTGCACAGCAAGTCTTCACGGATATTGGAGTGATGTCACTCGAGTGCGTATTCAACATCTTGTGCAGAGATACAAACTCAGTCTCGCAGACCGTCGCTTTGCCCTCGTACCAAATCAGTGCAGAGCAATGGAGAATATGGAATGCCGTCCATCTTGCCCAACAGGCCGCGATTCGTGCTGCAAGAAGCAATATCACTGCGCGATATGTTGACGAAGCCGCTCGCAAGATTTTACATTACTGGGGAGGGCTTGACAGATATTTCACACACCGCTTGGGCCACGGTAGTTTCTTTTGTTCTCCTACCCAACAACTGACTAGAACATCGTCGCGACTAGGCATTGGACTGGAAGTACACGAACAGCCTTATCTCAACGGAGGCAGTGAGGACGTCATTCAGACCGGAAATACCTTTTCCAACGAACCTGGCGTTTACATTGAAGGAGAGGTATGCGACTTATTCGACCGCTGATCCGCCTATGATAATATGATCTAAAAGTACCAACTGACAGGTTGGGGTACGCCTGGAAGACTGTTTTTTCATCGATAGCGACGGAAGGGCAGTATATCTGACGGCGGGGATCGGCGGTCCTAGTCAGTCCCCTTACAAGCCCTGACACCTGATAACTTGAGTATAACCAACGCGAAATATATATTTTTAACGATGTACATCCAGTGCGACCACATACCAAAACTCATCAATCGACTACTATTCATAAAATTAGGGGCCAAAGGTCAACCGAAAAGGAACGTAACAAGACAAGGGAAAAGGGATTGAGCTACCTGTGAAGAAACTGGTATATAATAAACGATTATTCAGTAGGGCGAGATACTACAAACAGGAAAAGGGTCGGCGGCTGAAAAATACAGGCAAGGGAATACTGATATGACCGAGCAGGGCGTATGAAAGATCCGTTATAGATATAATGCGATATTCGTGAGATGTCGAACGTGAAATGCTCTGAGTATAGAGGCATGTATGCTGCGATGCTGGACGAATGCACGAGTAATGCAAGGATTAGTGGAGATCGAGCAGCTCATCGGGGGTGGGAGTTGGGAGGGGTATAGCAGCAGGGGAGAGAGGAATAACGGGAGTGGGAGATTGAGCGGCTACATGGCGAAGGAAAGGGTTACGAGTGTGCATGCGCGAGATTGGAGATGCTGGATGGTTGAGTGTGAACAATATCAGTAAAGAACCTTGAGCTAAGCATAGTGCGAGCTTACAGAGAACACCTGAAGAAAACCAACGGAAAGGCGCTCCCTCTCCATCCGCAAATGCATCGGAGTCGGGAGCCTCGTCATTTTCAGGAGTTGATGCCACTGGTGCCGGGGAGGTGGCATTACGACTGGATTGGGTAGAGCGAGCTGCGTCCAAGTCGTCGATGTCGTTCCTCGTGGGAGCAGCCTCGATACGAGCTCGAGTTTTGAAGCCAAATGTGGGGCGTTCGTAATGCCATGTTGGGAGGGAATTACCGCCCCGGCGACGGGGAGAGTTAGGGGGAAAGATGGACATGGAAGGGCGGAGAATGGATAGGAATTCCTCCAATGCTTCAGAGGGAAGCCCAGATCTGCCACGGACAGGTAAGCATATAGAAGAGATTTGGAGTTTGGAAGTGGGGCTCACCGAGGGGAAGCACGGGGGGAGCTGTCGGCGGAGAGTCTGGATTCGTCGATATCAGGGGAGCGGTCGACGATGCTCTCGGCCGGCGGGGAAAGAAGGCGAACAGGGTTTGGACGTGCGAAGAGAGAGTGGTGAGGGGCTACCGCGGCGATGCGGACCGGGCGAGGGGCAACGAGGACGGGATTTTCGTGAATGAAAGACATATTGTCGTGGATTGGGGAAGAGTTTGATGGGAGAGGGCAGTCAGTCAGCGCCCGCAATGGCCGCTCTGTTTGGTCCTGTTGTCCTCTGCCAAACAATTGATCTCGGCCCGAATATGCTTTATATGATGTCACATCCGTCAAATTCCTCTCAACAGAGACGTTCATGAACGCTGCAGACATTGACGAGACTGCTTCTCTTTTGCCCGCATATGAAGCCCGGCAGCATGCACCGCAAAAACCCACCCCATTGCCCAAGGCCCAGCTCGCAATCCTGTGTGCTGTTCGACTTATGGATCCCTTGACTTTCACCCAGGTGAGCATCTTCTGTTCTCAATGATCCCCAACACTTATATTCCTCCAGATATTTCCATACATCAATCAATTCCTCACCTCACTCAACCTCGTCTCCAACAAGTCAGAGATCGGCTTTTATAGCGGGCTTGTAGTACGTTTGGTTAGTGACTGGAGCCCCTCTCCCTTTTCTCATGTATCAGGAGTCTAGCTTTGCACTTTTCCAACTGCTATTCATATACCAATGGGCTCAGATATCCGGTAAATGTCAAAGCATATTATCCTTCTTTTATTAACCCTCACCCTAGATATGGTAGGACGCCGTCCAGTCATTATCATAGGCACTGCTGGCCTTTCGGTATCCACCATCCTCCTTGGGATTACATCTAATCTACCACACCTCCTGATCGCTCGCTGTTTGGGTGCGCTGTACTCAATCAACTTTATTCTATCTCCGTTCTTATGGTCTACTTTTAGCGGGTACATTTTCGGGCACTGCCGCCGTGCTTCACTCGGTCCTGGGTGAGCTCACGGACCAAAGCAACCAAGCCCTCGCCTTTCCGATCTATGGTCTATTTTGGCCACTCGGAAGTATCGTCGGGTAAATTAACTTGATCTTCACGAACTCGGAGCCCAGCTAACCGGGGATTCATGAGGCCACTGATTGGCGGGTCCCTTGCCAACCCAGCGGAACAATATCCACGCATATTTGGATCCTTCGGCTTCCTCAAACACTACCCCTACTTCTTGCCTTGCTTTTTCTCGGGCTTTCTCGCTCTCATCACGGCTCTAGTTGCCTATCTCTTCCTGCGCGAAGTGAGTGCTTGATTTTCAATGCCCATCATTGCTCGCTATGTAACGTTACTTTACTTGAAGACGCTTTCCCGCGATATCATCTACCCTGGCGAGAGTGGTAACAAAATTGGGGCAGAGTCCCCAACGACGTCGCTAAATACTCAGCCATTCACGTCATGTACCACTGCACCTGCCAACATTCCGACAGGCGCGCATACACACCAGGAACCGTACACTCATCCGGAAACTATTGCTCGCAATGCTCGCCGCCACCACAGAAAGACCGCTCTACTCGCCGCCCGGGTGCCAGATTATACAGTCCGAGAAATGTCAATGCGGGACCTCTTTTCCATCCCTATCATCGGTGCCCTGTGTCTCTCCGGCTGTGCCCTCTGTTTCGTCGCCACAGCATTTGATGCGGTCTTCGTCCTATTCTGTTACACACCTATTGATTCCGGCGGCTTGTCTTTCAATGTGGGTTTCCCGGATCTCTTGACAGACTTCACCAAACGAGCTCATCAATCAACTGACCTTTCCTTCCTAGGCATCCCAAATTGGATATGCACTTGCCATAGCGGGCACATCTTCGATCCTGATTCAACTTGCCATTCTCCCGAGTCTCCTCCGAATCTTCTCACACGCGACATTGTACAACTTCTTCATGTTCCTGTGGCCCTTTACGTTTTTAATGTTGCCCATCTTGAACCTTACGATTCGTTTCGGAGGGTCGACCCCCGAACCCCATAAACTCGGACTCGTGTGGGCAGAGATTGTGCTCATCATGGCGTTGTCGAGATTTGGTTGCCTCGCATATTCGTAGGTTGCCCCAAGCCACTTACGCAGGCGGGATCTCACAGCGAATATCTAGTGTTAGTCTTATCCTTTGCAAGGATCATGCTCCAGGTCCGACAGCTCTCGCAAAAACGAATGGTCTTGTCCTACTTGGTATGTGTGTCGCCAGAGCAGTGTCACCTGCTTTCGTCAGGTTCGGCTTTATACAGCTTCAAGAGTATGCAGAACTCGTACTTAAGCGCACATCCTCAGCTCGGTCTTCGCGTGGTCTGCTCAACACCAAGTTATGGGTGGTTACTTCTGGGTTGCCGTTATGCTAGTCGTCTGCCTTCTTGGGTGTTCGTTATCCAAAAGAATTGCTCATCCACAAGAGTACGTTGGACCTGTCGTGATGTAGATCGAATATCTGGGATAGTTCCCTCAATATCCAGCATAGCGTCCTTGCGTATCCTTCATGTGTTTATTGTAGTAATAGAATAGTCATTGTTTAGTGCTCTGCATCAGCTCCCTAGCCAGTTTCGATTAGGGCCCTTGGCTATTTGTAGTCTCAGTATCTCGGCTTGCGGACGTCACAACCGTCATGCCATAATACGATCATAAAAAAGTAGCCTAAGGATACACCATAGGGTATATCAACCGAAGACCTAAACACTATCTTCACGTCTCTAGCGCTACATCAATCGAACCCACCAAAAGTAACTTATCACGACCCGCGTTAAACCATCTTCAAAATCCTCAGACGAACACTTCCACTTCCAATCAAACGCTGCCCTCGTTTGCTAGAGCTTGATAGCAGCACTAGGCGTGGGCTCACCAAGGGCATAAAGAGCGTCGAGCTCAGCTTGGTAGAGCTTGGCCGCGTCCTTGCGCTTGATCTTCATAGTGGGCGTGAGGGTGCCATTCTCGACGCTGAAAGGCGTAAGGGAAAGGTGGATGCGCTTGATCATCTCGAATCTGCAACGAACGAGTCAGCTAACCTTTTTCACAACGGAAAGATATAGATAGTAACATACCCCTTCAAACCATACTTCTGACCGTCCTTGGTAAGCTCGTCCAAAACATGAGCATTTACACGAGAATCCCTGATAGCCTCGGCCAAACCAGTTTGATCTTCTGGGGTGATCTTCCTCCCAAGAATCCGCGAAGCGATCCCAGCAAGGAGGATGGGGTCAGGGATGACAACAGCAAGAAGGTACGATTGGAGCGAGTCGCCATGCACGTAAATCTGTGCAATGAGGGGGTTGGAGCTGAACAGATTCTCAATCTTCTCTAGAGCAACATATTCGCCTTGGGAGAGCTTCATGATATTCTTGACACGATCAATGATCTTAACACGACCGACCGAATCGATCTCGGCAATGTCGCCAGTGTGGAGCCAGCCTTCTTCATCCAGGGCCTCCTTGGTGTTCTTCGGATCTGAGGGAGAGCAAAGCGGTTAGCTCGTCCACTGACTCGAAAACTTTGCAATGATATACCCTTGTAATACTCAGTGAAGACGTTCATGCCACGGACGCAAAGTTCACCACGAGGGTTAGGCTTGTCCTCGGACGTGTAGCCCATGACAGGGACATCCACGAGTTTGACCTCGTTGACAGGCTGAGGGGGACCAACTGTACCACTGGCAGTGGTATCGCCTGGCCAAGATTTCGTGCAAGCGGCAGCAGTTTCAGTCATGCCATAACTGGGTGAAAACTCTTGTCAGTTATCCGGGGATCTGCCACAAGCATGAAGGTTCCGTACCCTGAAAAAGAAGCGTTGAACCGGGAGAAATCTAAGCCTTGTTATTTACGTACCTTCGTCGACCTCACACGCAAGTGCAATCTTTAGGAAATCCATAACTTCAGCGCTAATAGGTGCCGAACCGCTTGTAACTAGCTGAATCTGACCGCCAAGGACATTCTGAATCTGGAAAACATTGTTAGACAGCCAGGGTTGGATGAAACTAGAAACCAACTTTGCGGAAGACAATCCTGTCCCAAAGGGGATGGGTAACTTCACCGGTTGTATGAAGCTTCTCGAGTTTGGTATCGACGGCCTTTTTGAAAATTTTACCTTTGAGACCAGGGACATTGCCTGCAGTCATAGCAGCTTGATATATGCGGTTTAGGACACGAGGAACGGAAGGGAAGAAGTTGGGTTTGAGAAGTTGAGCGTCCTCGAGGAGACGGAGAGGATCCCCGGTGAAGTATCCAATACGACCTCCAACAGCAATCGTACAAAGCTCACAAATACGCTATAAAACATATGATGAGATTCTGTTTCACGAGGAATAATCAACACCGACCTCATAGATATGTGCCAATGGCAAATAAGACATGAGGATGCCATCGTCCGGGAGTTCCAGGCCATACAAGTTGGAACAGGTGGCCATAGCAAGCGTCTTGTGCCTCAGTATAGCGCCTAGACCAACCTTAGCTTCACAATCTGGAACCGACATACTATTTACCTTTGGGGGCACTGGTAGTTCCCTATGAACAAGATGAGCAACTTATGGACTCTTGAGGCGGGATAGTATCAATCACTTACAGAGGTGTAACAAATGGTGGCGATAGTGTCGGGTGTAGGTTTGATAGGCGCAATCAGGTTGGCTTTGCCGTAGGCTTCAACTGGAGCAATATTAATCTGATGCACAGCATTTGCGAAAACGAGTGACGCACGCTCACGAAGTTCCTGGATCCTAATACCCACGGACTGACCCCATTCTGCGAAGAGTTTAGCAGATTGCGGAGGAATTGTGTCAATGACAACAATCAATTTAACGCAAGGGGTTTTTGGAGCAAGTTTAAGGAGAGTGGAGATATGATCAGAAGTCGAGAATACGACAGTGGTATGAGCGTGATTGACGCTGAAAACCAGATATGAGGAGACATTCTCCGATATGTAATGAAATGACATTACATGTATTCTGGAAGAAAGCAAGTCAGCCGAGTCCCTTGAATCGAAAAGGTGCAACTTTACCAACTGCATCTTTGCCTAGGGTGTCATACAAACTGACAGAAACCTTGTTGTAGGTTTGCATGGCAATGTCGAGAATCTGCCATTCTGAGGCAATACATCAGATGGACTTTGTTTCAGCATGTGCAAGTAAGGCAAACCTGGACGATTCGCAGCCCAGATACCAACAGTCTCATACTCGCCACCTCCTACTTCACCCCTCTGGAAAAGGCTATGGAGAGCACTACCAATATACTTCCTTCGATTGTCAACTTCGTCCCAGGTGAGCCATTCATAGCGGTCCGCAAACTTGAGCGGGTCCGTCGAGACGACAGGGCGATAACCCAAGAACTGACGTCCCCGGCCGACCTTCAATCCGTCTTCAAACACTTGGTCCAACGTCAGGAGACGGTTTGGGGTATTCTCGTCAAGGAGGCCCCACAAGCCTGGAGAGAAAGTATGAGGTTGCGGCCGAAAGAAAAAAATACTGCATCCCACACCATTACGATAATGAGCTGAAGTAAATTGTGTTAGTGGGTATGCTTTAACGACTTAACCGAGTTATTTCACCTGTCTGTCCAGGGCGCTTAGTACCAGGAACGGGAACAGACTGTTTATCGAAGGGGACGGTGGCGGGCCAATTCACGATTTTCTCTGTGTTGAGAGGCATTCAGATGGTGGACGACTAAAGGAAGGTCGGTTGAGTGAAGTGGTGGTGAAGCGCAGTTGTTAATGGTTAATGTTAACCCCTGGTTCTTGCCACGTGAATTTTCGAAAACATCCGGTAAACAAAAATCCGTCTCACAGCTTGGGACTTAAGTCCGGGCATTGTCGGACTCGCGTATATGACTACATGTCTATCTGTAAAGCCACGAGTTGTCTCCAAACAGCACTTGCGCCTGTGTACTCACTGCCATGGCAAGAGAACTCCTCACCAAGGATTCGCTCTTGGGAAGGCTAAAACCTTTCCCACGAATGCCATCCACCCACGATACATCACCTGTCAAATCAGCAGTCCCTGTGCACCGTCTCATGACCATGTCACACTGCATACTGTTGCCCAATAGGCTGTCTCCTGCAGATTATCTACAACATGGGTCCTATTGACCAAGACAGTCTTGGATTTTGCACTCTCATTGAGTTGATGCACGGTTGGGATTAACGAGGGCAATAGAATAACCAACAAGAACACAGAATACTCTACAGTTCTCAGATAGACAGCCACCCTTCGAGGTTCGGACCTCAAGGTGCACCCAATACGATCTAGTAAAGAAAGAACTCTCAGCATGGCATTGATGAAGGGAATAGCTAGGTTCCTACTGTCATAAACTGCTCATAATTCAACTGAACCCAGCCATCACGGTCGGTATCATACCTGTTGCGTATATTGAGTAAGATGAGGATATGTCAATCGATTAGTACAAACCGTTGAAAAGCTTCTGTCAAAGTTTTGACAACAACACAAGCTCTGACGAAACGGTCAAAGGTAATTCCAGGTGGAGGACCATAACCACTCGTAGGCTCTGAGGCTGTTTATGGTTCTCTATCAAGTACCTTTTCTCGGAAGACATATGACTCGCCGTATTTCTGTTCAATAAGAGTCAGGAGGGGAGGAGACAACTTGTAACCGAAACTATGCAACGCTTCGGCCAATTCGCGTCCCTCAATGGAACCAGAGCGATCCCGGTCAAAATGACGAAAGACATTTTGCCAGTCCGAAATATACTTCCATAGACCAGCGAATTCTATTGCGAGGACTGCATTAGCAAGCTTGCTTTTCATTGTCGCACGAGAGATGATCGTACCCGCGAAGCTGATCGCGCCACTTCGGTCGGTGTCCTGGGCAGAGGTCAGAATTCATACCCACAATTGGGGTTGACAGGTGGACATACAAATATTGACATAAGCATCTTCACTGTATCAAGATCGAATCCTGTTTCGAAGATAAACAACACATATGAACTTGGAGAGGCGAGTAACAACACTAACTTGTCCAGTTTCCTAAGAACAGACAATGATTAAAGCGTGCATACCTATCAAGTGGTTGCACAGCAGACGTACCATTCAGCAGAGCCGATTGTAGTTCCTGGACTGTAATAGCACCCGACCGATCAGCGTCCACTGCAGTAAACCATTGCCAGAGTTGCGGGTCAGCCCCCGGGGGTGGTTGAGGCGGACCTTGCCATGCAGGCACTCCCTGCGGCACACCGTAGCCTTTGGGAGGTGGTGGCGGTTCTTGATAACTTTGTCTGTAGCCACCATAGTTCGAGCCGTGTTGCGAGTAGTTTCTCCCGTACATGTTCAACTGCGTATTAGGGATGAAAGTAGTGAAGGTCCAAGGCGCAGGGACCCAGAGCAGGAACGCCCGCAGCGATAAATAAGTCTGCCGGACGGAGCTGGTCGGCGACGAATGTGGCTGTGTCTCTGCGATGAGAGGCAGTGAGGGTTCTTGCATCGCGTTCGTCTCACCCAGTGCCGAAGAAACTTTCCCGAAGTGCAAACCTATTTAGATACTCTATCTTCCGCTCAGAGATAACGCACGGCAAGTAGGTGCAACTGATATCATGGTTTCGTCGTTATTAGCGCTCGGCCGGACCGGGGTGATGGGGTGAGCAGGTATAATGTTCAAGCTGGTCGAGGTGAGCACATGTGCACTATCCTGTCCCCTGTTTCCCGCCGCGGAGAGCCCACGTCCTATGCTTTCCTTCAAAATTGTTCGCAAAAAGCTGCAGTTAGTAAAGGCCGGTATTTCATTTCACTTTGGTGCACCACAGGCATCCACAACTTACCATCAGTCTGGGTGGGAAGCGAAGCAAAGGCATCGTGTAAACAACACGTCTTCTCTTTCGACAAAATCGTGGGTGAATGTTATCTATATGTGCCAAGTTCTGTCAAAGTACCAAAAGTCGATGGCAACTGTCCATCGTGCCATGTTGATCCTGTACAGTTGCGTATCCATCGTGCCAAACGCAAGATCCTGCAGATTTATCTTCCCTCTCAAGCTGGGCCACCACGGAGTTCATGGGAATTCTGCTTGGGATGCATCTAGACTTATTGGGAAATTCAGGGTCGGTTGGATATCTCTGTTTTATACGTTTTATACTGTTTTATATCACTGAAGGTCAAAGCTTTGCCACGGATCCGCCAGTTGACTAGCAAAGTTGCTGACATATGTCCTGCTTCTTCTAGGTTTTCAGGGAGATAGCGTGATGAACCTTGAATTCATCGTCAGGATTTTCCACAAAAACTTTCAAGGAGAAACAGCCCCATTGCCGGATTCTTACATGAAGCTGGATCCACTGTGATCACTCGAAAGAGCAATCTTCATGTTAAACAAAACAAAGTCGGGAAGATGGACGTGCTGACCATAAGCTGGTAGTATATATGCGACCGGAGGGATTTACGAGTCAAACGCCGCAGGTCGACGACGAAACAAATTTGATAGAAGAACTTCGTCTACGCTTGGTTCGTAGGGTCCCGGATGCGCCTTTTGGGCGCGATCGCGGGGGCACTAACCACAGGCGTAGTCACATATACCGCGCGATAGCGCTGTCTACCTTGCCGCTAACAATATGCTGACACCAATCCTGGCCAAAACCGAAACTACATACTAGTTAGAGCACCAGAGATAATAAGAAATATATCGGGACTTATAAATTGACCACCTGTCCTAGACGGGAAGCGAGTATCCCTCGAAAATCAGCTCCTTCACCACTCGATCCTAGAAACGGTAGCGGGGCAGGTTGGCTTCTTGCAGGGCATCATCGAAGCTGCATTGCGACCAGGGAGTGGATGTCATCGGAAGGTGCTGAGGCACCATGAGTGTGTAGGATTCAAAGAACCGCGTGGTAGCGGTTTTCCTCAGAGCAACCAGCTCGCATATTCTCGTCACACCTCTAATAGTTTTCCAGAAGTGGCTGGCAGGCAGTATGCGGCAAGCTCAGCATTCCATTGTGGCCTATCAGCTGAAGGGAGTTTATGGACACATGTCCAGAGACGTAGGACCGCTAGAGAGGAGCAGCAACAAGGAACTCCATCGGACCCAGAAGCCGTCCCCTAGCTAGCCAGCAGGGTCCGTGACTCGATAGTCTTGCAAGCTATCGTTGGGTTATTTTTGAGGGCAGCCGAAGACAGAGATAGACAGGTGAAATGCAAGCTAGACATGGGTGTGGAGACTTCACCACCTCAGACAGGAGCGTATCCACACCTGGGCTTCTGGTTTAACCAGTACTGGGTAAAGGTGAATGTGTGAAGCTCTGGATTGGTATAATATCGGGTCGCTCCGATATGTAGGCGGAGACAGAACTCGGTGTGATGAATCCGGAAATGAAAGCCAAGCAGCCACGATCTCAACGGTTGAGATTCACCTATGCAAAAGAGAGATAGACCGGCTAAGGAGGTGTAACTGCAAGTTGGGTTATGATTGGCACTCAGATTTCCGGGTTGCGCGTGAATCCCGGCCCTCAAGAAAAGATGCCTCCTGAAGTTAGGAAACCCTGGACGGGGGAGTCATACCCTTCCATCAGTGTCAACACTTGACGGGAATATCTCCTGGAGAAATATCTTATTCAGTCTTCAAGCCATTCCGTGAAGTTTTAAATGATGCCGACAGAGAAGTTATGCACATGGTTGTCTTGACCAGTTTGATGGCTTCAATGCCGGGAAAATCGCCCAATAAACGAGGGTACCGTCTCGGGTTGTCACCTACATAATAGGTAACATACTTTTTGAAAGTAGATCGCTTGTTGAATTCCGCTTAAGCACCGGTGCCTGCAAGAAACCTCGACGGAGGATGTTATCGGCCGCGCGGAATCTGTTGAAGCCCTTGGTTCATCTGCGAGTGAAGTACTTCATATGGCGTCCCGTTGCGATGACTATGGCTGGTGTTCCTGTTCAGCGATGTTGTATATGAAAGACCACCAATCACACGGAGAGAGGAGCACAAATCAAAGTTGAGAAAGTTGCCCAGTATGGTTTGATGGGATGATGCAGAACAAGCAAGCGGCAATGGTGCAGGGCCGCAATGAGAATGCACAAGTGGTGCCAGAACTGGAGTTGGCTTTCGACCTAGTTCAACCTCCGACGGGACCTGTAAAATTGTAAATTGTTTGAGGACGAGAAAATTTGACAGACTTTGGGGCACTGGTTTCGGATCGACATGTTGGGTATCCGAGTCTGATGCAATCAACGTAACTATACACATGGTAAGGTCTCGAAGGTTGATTGCAGAAATACTGATGAACTCGCGAAAGAAAGGTTCGCAGGCAAGTCCTAATGCCAGAGATGGTATCGGTTCCTACTAGGTTTCGGACGAGTTGTTGGAAACTGGACAGGCAAGGGCAAGCATCAGCTGTTATCCGAACCAAGGGTACGACCCTGATAGGAGAGAGGAGTTGATGGGGGCTAGAGGTTCTTCCGACTCCGCCGACATATTGAGCCGAGGATCGGTATCACGTGGTCTGCACTGCTCTCGACTGTGTCGGCCAACCGGTGGTTGGGCGTTATCGAATTCTAAAGTGTCGGCTTTTACCCCGGATCGCATTGTCAGCACTCATTCACCGAAAGATAAACGAATCCGGCCAATTATTCAACTCATTGGGGCGGCTCACACATTGGGTCTCCTTCATCAATCACTCCTCGTCATAACTCCTGTTGCTGAAGACAATTCTGGAGGTTTATGTCTACACACATTAAGGCTGTCATCTTCGATGTACGTCGGCGTGTCTACTCTACATTCACAGTTAATGTCGAATACCTAGATTGGAGGTGTTGTACTCCGTAGCCCTCTCATTGGCATTGCTGCATACGAGAAGAAGTATGGTCTCCCACCAAATTATTTGAACTGCTCAATGTTAGTACCAGCTTACTGGATGTTAATGTTGTCACTAATTTATCAAATGACAGAGTCGGGCGCGGCCCACAGGGAGCATGGCAGAGGTTCGAGCGTGGAGAACTGCCCTTTGCTAAATTTTACGAGGAATTCAGTCGTGATCTATCTGACGCAGAAAGTGGTAACAAGTGGTGAGGGTTCCATAAACTTAGGTTTTCCTGTCTAAGAAATAGGGATCTAGGTACAAAGCGTATTGTGCAAAGAAAGGGTTTCGTAAGAACCTGAATTGCGGTATCTTCTGGATGGCTAACGCGGTTATCTACCAGCTTGTCCCCCTCTTCCAGAAAAGCTCAATATTGATGGTAGAGAGGTGATTGCCAGTCGCATCACTGAAAAAAGAGGAGTATTGACCGTCCTTTTCCCAGTTATTTGGGACTATGATGCGCGAAGCTCAGGCATATGACCCGTATGTCCGAGAAGCAATCCTGCGCATTCGAGGTATGGGGTATCTATGATGCTGCATGAGCGTAACCCTGATGGTTGGACAGAAAATCGCAAATGGAAGGTTATTGCATTAACGAACAACTTTCAAAAAGTAGATGTTCCACAAGAGGAGCGCGAGTTTCTAGGATGGAGTGAGGGTGCAACTCCAAAACACCTCCTTGATCTCTTTGACGACTTTTGTGATAGCAGCACGCTTAGGATGCGGTGAGAGTCATATTACCTACCGCATGGACGATGATAGTGATCCAAGTGTAGGAAGCCTGAGCCCGAGTTCTATCTCACGGCATGTTCCAGGAATAACGTGAAACCCCACGAAGTTATTTTCTTGGACGACATTGGCATGTAAGCCATGCCCGAGTAGAGATTCTACGTGATTGATGCTTCATCTCTTTATTAGAAACCTAAAGGTGGCAAAACAATTAGGCATGGACACCATCCGTCAGTCTCGAAGCACAGATACAAGGCTTATATTGACTTACACTCATCATAGGTGTACCCATCGGAGGAACACTAGATGCGGTGAAGAAGCTCGGCGCCAAACTTGGAATAGATCTTATTAGTTCTGCACCTGCGGACAAACGACTGAGGTTGTAGGAGCTGTGCGAAAGGAAGTTGTTTCGGTGGACTTTTTTTGGCCGGGGGGTGCAGCGCAGAGTGAGAATACATCTTAGGCAAGGGATCCTCCATTATAGGCTGAAAGGTTTGAAAAAAGGATTCCACTGTGGATATCTCTATATTCTGGAATATGCATTGATAACCCAAGTCTAACGAATACTGGATATCAGAAAGGCTTGTCCGAAGCAGGTGTTTTATCCTCATAGTAATTGCCCAGCTGACCGGATATGTGAGAAGAGGTGGAAAAGTAAATAATGGATAGAATAAACTCACAATCGGAACCTTCACGAGGACTTCGCGGCGGACGAGGGGTGTGACAGAAAGAAGCTAGTAGATAATCAGAGGTTCGATAAACGTACTGGTGATTTTTAAAACGCACCAGCAAGGCACCAGCACCGACACTGGCACCCCAGATACCCAGACTGGAAACCCACCGCCTGGAAGCCTATGGGGGCCAGGTAGCATTTCAGTGAGGCAGCGTCGCCTCTTGAAAACGTACAAAACGTACCGTCAATGTGGCATTCAGAGGAGTCTGAGCTCTGAAAGCGAGGTGCGGCATGGTAAGAGAAAGAGGTATAGATAGGTATGGCCGAGGAGCAGGTTGTAGTCTTGTAGAGCACTCGTGGTATGAGAAAGCCATCGGAAAACATCGCCGTAAGTTGCCATTATCACGTGAGCCATAATTTTGATGGTAATTGGGTGAAATATCCAAGGACTATGCGCAAAACCATCACCAGATCATGGCTAATCCAAGGCAAAGACGCAAAATGCGCTCCTCGTCTCACCGCCCCGTTTCTCATTCCAAAAATGCAAAGCGGAACCTGAAGAAAACACCTCGTAAGGCTGACTGTTTCGTGCCAGTATTCATGAAGTTCACTTCGATTCTTGCAAAGCTATACGAGGCCCCAAGGCGTTGCAGGAGGCGTGGGATAGACGAAAGACAGTAAAACAAAAGTGCGCTCTCTTCACTATCGCGCGTGCATGGTTTCCCACCTGAGTGCACGGGGTTTCTCATTCATTCAACCTGCTGATTGCCAAATCTAGTTATGCTACACTCGGCCTGCTTCATTCGTTCAGTCCGTCAGCATCAGGAGGGACCGAAATCGGCCGAGGACCTCCATCTAAAAAGGACCTCCAGTTGGCAGAACCTAAAACAAACGAGCTTCCCATACCAAACCCGCCCAGAGTTCCGCCAGGTTTCGGAAGAATCGTACGCGACGAGGCGGGAAAGGTCATTAGCATAGAAGTGAATGAGGAGGACCAGACCTCAGTGAACGGGAAGGACATCGAGATGAATATGGAGCAGCTAGAACCATCTGTTGACGTCGATGCCCTTTCCGAGTGGACAATTGGCGGTATCCGTAAACAGGATGGTCGAGAGGAGATTGGGAAACCGCTTATTGGAGGTGAGTGTCGTTCCAATTGTCGTTCCAATCAGTGGTCCTTTCGGTTTTTTGGGTCACGCGGTGTCTGTCGACCTCATTGGTCGATTGAGACAGGTCCGCAAATTCGACCTTGGATATTGGCCCGAGGCCCCTGGCTATGATTGGCGGCGCTTTGATCATCACTCTTCCAAGCTTGTGGAACATTCGTCCATCTCTCAAAGCCAAGCCGCTTCAGTTCCCGACCCGGAAGAAAAAAAAAAAATTAGCTCCGTTACCCTAACCTCGCGGGACTAGTTGCATGTAGCAATTTTCGTATCTGGATTTACTATGTGCCATGCATCTGCGTCTGACCAAACATTTGACATATAGTACTTGAGCAGATGTCTGCCCCTCAAACTGCCCAACACACCTTGTCATTTACGTCATCAGGTGTTGGTCCTCGTCATACATCCAGTGGGGAAGCAGCGTTTCTCCACAAACTTGCGAACAAGTACGGTGGTGATGTCGAAAAAATGGCGAAAGATAGGAAATTGAACCCGGAACAAAGGACTCTAGGTCAACTGCGAAGAGCGTTCCGCAGGGCGGGGTTCAGCGAGGCAAATTACACACCTACTCGCTGATGGTATAACTCTTCTGCTTTGCTATTGACCGACATGTTTGCCGTTGCAGAGTCGGTAATAAGAAAGGAATGACTTGGAGATGACACTAGGGAAAACTGAGAATGCCTTTGAACCGGTTACATTCGAAATTTTTGCCGGAGCCAGTCAAGGAGTCGGTCAGTGATGGACAGCCCCGTACCAATGCGCATGCAGTGAACTTAATATTTGGCAGTCGACTATGTATGTATTGAGTGCTGTTGCATAGTGCAGTGAGGTTGATGTCAGACAAGTGCAGCCTTACTAAATAAGGTCAAGATTGTCGATATTATTACAACTATCAAATTCGCTTTTCACAGTGGGCTTCCATGAGAACCGAAACAAACATTGTGCGCTGCCTTCTTTAAAATTATCAGTTGCACCCTATGGCATCGGCACATTAAGTTGCGCGAGCAGGGAGATTAGGTTCAAGATGTGTTGCTGTCCCATTAGTTTGGGAGACATATTCCGGATGTGCTTAGGTGCCCGACACAGAGGGGTGATGGAATGGAGGATTGCTTGTCTCCCGGGTCATTTTCGTCCATACATTCTCCAGAGTCAAGCAAATATGCCCAGATGGTGATGTCGGCTGACGTCAACCAGCCCTGCAAACCTGCTTCTAACATGCTATAGTGGGTGCATTAGATTCTGTGCATGAACTTTGCGCATTTAAGCAGAGTCTGACGGAAACGACGTAGGTCAAGGGATTCTCACTCGGCTGAGGCACAGGTAATGACATCGAGAGGCAAATAAAAGGTAGGCGCACCGAGTACAAGTGAGGAGGAGGTTACTAGAAAACCTAACAGGCGGGATTCTGCCGTTAGAAAAATACGGAGATTCATTGGGACCCTTGAAACAACCCTGGAGAGCCTTGTTCTGTCAAATTTGGTCAGATTCCAAGGATTCAGCCTCAGAGACTATGATTGGGTGGTGCCATGATGAGCTAATGGGAGGAGGAGATCGGGGTTGGGATCTAATTCAATTAAGTAGGTCATCGGATCGTGACCGGCTACCATTGAATTTAGTAACAAACACCTCGAAGAAACAGCAAAACACCTCAAGTACAAGCAAATAAATCACCCTGATATAATATGCCCTGGACATGAGAGATCTTTGCAATTCCAGATCCGCTCCAGTCGTGCCACCCTCCTGCCAGCATTAGCCAAGTCAATGTCACTTTGCTTCGATATCTAACCTTTTTGTCATTCCGTTGCACCCTTCTCCAGCCCCGAGCTCGTTATAAAACAACAAACCTCCAATTTTTCACTTTGATTTCCCCCTACACCTTCTCCCCGTCACGCCCATGTCTCCCCGAGGTACCTCCAGTGCCACCTCGTCTGTCGTTAATACCCGCAGCACAGCTACACCTTATTCCCGACGATCCGCCAGCCAACCGAAATCGACTCGTCAACAGTTCTCCGCTTGTGGGGCATGCCGGATGAGAAGGTGGGATGACACTTAAGTAAATGTTTCTTTCGCTCACCCATATACCTTTAGGGTTCGTTGTGACCTCAAGGACCTCGTGATCGCTACCGCCGGCCCCAATCCTTCATGCTCAAATTGCAAGGAGAGAAACATTAAATGCGTGTATGCCGCCCCTTCTGAGACTGTCGTCCCTGCGCTCACAGTTATTCACCAGGGACGAATTTGCCGATGTGAAGGCAGTCAAACTGCTCCGCCGTGGACGCAGACTCCAACAAGTCGAGTGAGTTCTGTGTTATCACAAATCCATGACCCACCATAAACGCATTTTGTCAAGGGCCATCTATGGTAAAACTTTTGATGCGCAGGGCAACACCACCTCCACCACACCTCCAACGACGCGCCTCCCAAGCATTATCCCTAATCTCCGACCCGAGTTTTTTGCCTCCGCTTTCTGGTTATGGTTCTGCATCCAACGTAAGATTTTCATCTGCTTTGTTGTTCAAACGTCTTAAACTACTTAACCAGGCCCCGTCTTGGATCCAGTTGAATTTCCCTCCCGGTTTTACGCTCATACGAAAGGGACCCAGTCTTTGGGCCACGAGGGTGGCCTCATTGCTATGCTATTGGTTGTCTGGGCAGCCTCTTTTGGCCTCGATGAACGAGGTCTGCCTCCGGACAACCACATAGGGAGCGACGACCTGGCTTTCTCCAATTTCAAGGACGGACATCTTTCCCCTGATCCCAGGAAAATCAAGAATAGTTCCCAGGATGCGAAATGGCGCGAGAGAAAGGACAAGACAGATGCTATGCTCCGTGAAGTTCTCGAGCTCATCGACTTTCATGGCGTGATGCGCAGGCCGACGCTTGACGGCGTTCGCGCCCTCCTTTTGGTTTTACCACTCCTCGAAGGTATTTGCCCCCTAGCTGGATTATGGCTGACAACGTGACCCTTCCCTGTTATGTTACAGATGCTCAACCTCTAGAGCGTATTGCTATACACGAGGCTACTTTATCCCAGGCCCTGGCGTTATGCACATCAGCTCATAATCCCTCGGGACAAATGCCGTTCTCTAACGAGCATAACGACGTCTTGATCCGAGCGCGTATATTTTGGTATGCCCACACACAGGAAGGTCTCGCTACTGGCATGAAAGGTGGCCGCTTCGTTCTGTGAGTGTTTATCGCATTGGAATTGGTTCTCAACTCATGCCCCGACAGTACAAACGACGATCTGGACACGTTCCAAAGATTCATTCATCCCCTCACTTCTGCGTATACCACCGGCAGCGCCATTTCCGGTCCGGCGCCACAGCATTCGCTTTACCAGCAATACCATGACCGCAGCCAAGTTTCATTGGCCAAGAGTTTCGAGGAATTGACCCAAATGACTCGGATACCTCTACGCATCAACACTATCTGCCGTAGGATGCACGAGGTCCTCACTGGTGTTAAGGCCGCGAGATGTGCAGAGGAACATGGCTTGATTGAAGCAAATGGCATGCGGGAAATATGGCGTGACCTTGACCGTTGCTGGCGCGATCTCAATATCTTGAAAGAAACGATTCTGCAAGACGAGGATCCAACCCGACGCGTCTACATCGAACAATACGCTTGTGCATGGCAGGTAAGTGCCTTGTATTGGTCGCGCACTGGTCACTGAGACGTCGTATACGACCCAGATATTTCTCTTCGAATGTCATAATCTCATCCGCGAATCCCTCAAACAATACATGGCAATCACGCCAACTCAACAGATGTATTCAACCCCGCATTCCCCTCCTCGACCATCATCCAACTCTTCGAGCTCTTCCCCTTACCTTGCACCCCAACATCTCTACCTTACTGCCAACCGAAAATGTCTCAGCCGTCTCCCCTATGTTGTTGACATCCTGAAACGACACCTGTCTAGTGGCGCGGTCGAAGACTCGGCATTATTCAAATGGGACACAGGTCTCATCCGAGATGGCTGCTTCTTCGCAGCCTATCTGGCCGCTGTAGTCGACTCTGATACCCTCGAAGTCGCAACTGACGATCCTGATCTCAAGGAAAATGGTATCGAGGCCATCTCTACTCGCTACTCCACCGAAGAAAGTGTTGCGATATGCATGGCTGCCTTATCGAGGATGAGATGGGCATGCTCGAAGAATGAGGAGCGTCAACAAACCATCAAGATGGTCTGGGATAACCGTAAAGGCCGCCGGCACCACCAGAGCCGCCGCTCAGAACCCGACATTCATTACCGTCACCCGCCTCTCTACGATCAACAATCCATGGATACAATAAACACCCCACCCGCCGGCATACAGACTGATCGACCATCACTCCCTCCTCTGACCATGTTTGCGAACCAGAGGCGGGTCGAGTCTGCACCATCGACATCATACACAACCGACGGCACGGGTACAAATGGATGGCCTTGCTACACACCCCCAGGAACAGCTACCTCGGCCACCACCAGCACCGGTACAGGCATTAGTGCACGTGGTTCACCCGTATTCCCGAACCCTGCGTCCTACAAGAACGAGGTCGACGACCCATACTACCACAGCTCCAGTAATGACATCGACCAATTCACGTTCAACGTTTCTATCGTTAGTCCCGTCGTCCGGGATACGTCTGTATACACCCAACGTAATCTTCCTTCCGACCCACACACTATGTCAAGTAATTCGTCTTCAGCATACCTTGGACAGGCTTTCACTCCGGTTAGTTCTTTTATCATGGGTCCCACCGAGCGCAATTTTGATGGTTGTCGGCAGTTCGGTGATAATTGCACTGGCACTTACCACTGATAACCTGGAGCCGTAAATATCTTACGCAGGAAAGAAAACCACACCTTTTAGGCATATAGTAGATTTTAATGTTGCATCTTCGATGTTCACTAGATATCCCTTGCATTCAACGATACCATGTCAGATTACGACTTACTCCGACTAAAATTCTATGTACTCTGATTGTAACAGCACACGGAATTGATTCAGCAGTAGTATCTATTGACCACAGGGCTTGACACAAGATGCCTCTCCAGGGGCTCCTTCCGGGATCTAGGTATGCATTCTAGGAGTCTCACTGTTCCTCAGAACACGACGGTTCCTCCCGCTAATTGCATGGTAGCCATCACGAACAGGAATGGGGGAAAAAATTGAGTCCCTGCAATTAATATTTTTGTCACTTGCGGCAGATCCCAGTTGCTCCATGGCTGGAATCCACGAGGACTATTTTTAGGCAACTTCTGGATCGAAGTCCTTTGCCGCAATCTCAGTGGGTAGTGATCTCTTCCGTCGAGAACAATGATTGGAGAGCCATGATTATCATGGTCCTGCCAAATCGTGGGTTTCGAAGGGCAATTTGCTGCCCACCCCGCCGGCCATGTGGAGATAGGAGCGCACAAAACAGGGCCCGACCAAATGGAACACCTCGGGCATCATGAACAATTGCTGATCCCAGTCAATTTCTACCTCCAACTCCCCACGAAGAACCTGTGCCGGAAGGCAATTCGAGCCCTCACAAACCATACCGGAATTGGGACCACAACGGCATTGGGAATCATATCGGTCGGGCTGGTCGCCCGCGGGCGGTTAGTAAGACACGAGAAGCTGGAGCTGTATAGCAGCCTGTTGTCACCAAACCTGAGGGCGATGTCCTCCTGATAAAAATTCATATTCTTCAGTGGTTTGGTCATGGGATGGTCATTGCGGCGTAGGATGACACCGGTAACCCACACCGAAATGGAATAGGGATGAAGTGAGTTCTAAGGCTGAAGGAAGGAGAGCCACTGTCCACTTCACCGTCCGAAAGCTAGGGAAGGTCGAGACAGCGATTCGGAATTCAGAATCCATCTGTGCATCTGCAACTAAGGGCGACCGAAATTCGCATTTACGTTAAATTCACGAGGATAGGGAATGAATGTGGCAAATACATAGCATCTAAGCCAGTCTGACACACCTTCTGGTTCTTGAAATTTAGACTTTCTCTTGTTCGGTTGGGTGTTGAACGGGCCCTCAATCGCTTTCAAATTGTTATTCTTGCTACAAACATGACCAAAGAGGTTCCTTTCCAGGACACTCCACTCTTGCTTCTCCGCACCCAGTGTTGCTCAGTAAACATCGTCGCTCCCGAAAAGCCACTATCCACTATGTTCCGTGAGCTCGTGCCATAGGATTGGATTGGTTATGCGCTAACAAGCTTGCCTAGTCTTTATTCCGATATTCTGTGAGGGCTATGAAATTCCTGTGATTCACAAACGATGATCCCCTCACATTTTGCCAGTCGGATGCCAGACGAAGCTGAAGCCTGACACCCACCAAATGCCTCGCATATGTCCTCGGTGCCATAATGGTAAGCTCTGTCATTCTCTCGCCCCCGCCCGGTCCGAGGATTGACGGACTTGCCACTAGCTTGCGTCTTCCCTGCTAAGAAAACCACATGGTTTGAGCTTTTCTTCATTCCCGTGGTACCGCTCTCGAGGAAGCACATACTAATGTGCACCATCTGCGGATGGCAAGCGGCCATAATTGATTATGAGTACGTATGCCATTTATGCCGCTCCCAAGTTCGCTTCACTGGTTGAACGTCTCTCTAGACAAGCCCCAACGAGCTCGGGTGCTGGTAGCAGGTCCATCCCGCAACTCCGTAGTGCTCAAGGATGGGAAGCGCCCAACCAACCAGGCTATCAACCCGCCTACATCTCTCAGTCTCAGAACCAGAAGAAATGAGCAATAATCCTCGTCATTGTCCTGACTTTGTCCTGACTTTGTCCTATGTCCTCCTTATTTATTGTAAAAGCACTGTTATGCTTGATTTGCCCTCGTAATTTATTGAGCATCTGTTTCCACGTTAGTACCGTTACCCCCTGTTATCCCAAACCCGCAGCAGAGGCAGTGCCGCGCATTGTTTGTTTATGACTAAGCGACTGTGGTGAGTCAAGGGCACACCAAGTAAGCATAGAAGCCTCGTGGAGAAACATGCCATGATCTTACCAAGCATCTCCCTCCATACCTTCCGTGATACAAAATGGATTTTGACTTCTGTAGGTCCCGACCTTCTTTTCGTATTGGCCACACGCTCATACAAATGGAATAGTTTGTCTGCCGTTGATTTGTAGGTAATCGCACCGGAATCTCCGACGTCTTTATAATATCTGATCGGGATTGTCTCTGCAGTCGGGTGTTCGTCGTCGGTCTCTCCAGATGGAGGTCAGGCCCTCAGAGTCTGCCCAAATTGCCACAATGGTGAGTCCGTGTCACTCTCAACTCGGAAGTCTCCGTAACCGGAGCGAGCCAGTGTCTGTCACCAGCGGGAAAAAGCGTACCTGGTTTGAACTCTGTTGTGTTCCAGTGATTCCTATGTCAAGCAGTCATGTCTGGATATGCTCAATTTGTAACTGGACTGCAAAGACAAAAGAGTATGCGAGTTATTCTAGACATTCCACGGCATGATGTTTAATCTTTACAGGTTCGAGCCGCAGCTGCCTGGTGCAGGTGCAGGCCCTCCGCCAGGAGGCTATCAAGGCCATTATCCTCCACAGACACACTATCCACCACCCGGTCGGTATCCAGCACCTGGGCCGTACCCCCAGCCCTATCCTCCACAAGGAACGTACCAGCAAGGCTACCCCGAGCAGCCCCAGCATTAGTCGTACTTGAACACCTGTACCACTAAATTTATGAGGATGAATATATGTTTAGTCAAGCCGTTATAGGAGGACACAAAGCCGGCCGGTGGCGGCCTGGGAGGTCCCCAACAACCAATAAGAATCGGCGGAAAATGGGAGGGCCGAGACCGGCAGGCCACGTGCACAGGATGACACCCAGCTTTGGTTGTTGACGCAGCCTTGCCTCCCAACGACTTTGTACAGAACCTGCAACTCTCGCCCTCTCCTCTTTCCCTGCTTCTTATATCACAATGCACACGAGCGAGTACGACTATCTCTTCAAGCTCCTCCTCATCGGTGACTCCGGTGTTGGCAAGGTCAGTGGCTACGTGGTCACTCTCCACAGCTTCAACTCTCTGACTCGCTCCTAGTCTTGCCTGCTTCTCCGTTTCGCCGATGATACGTATACCGAGAGCTACATAAGCACAATCGGTGTCGACTTCAAGATTCGTACCATTGAGCTCGAGGGGAAAACAGTGAAACTCCAAATTGTGCGTGATCATCGTTTTACCCCAATGCTTGTGCCACGAGGCACCACCCGCCCTTGGCTCTGTGCTCTCGCTGCATTTTCCTTGATCCCAAGTCCATTATTATCTTTCATTGCTGGGAACTCGCTGACATTGCTTGAAATCCAATCAGTGGGACACAGCGGGTGAGAAAACCTCCAATAGCTGTTCTTCTTGCAATTAACATATAAACTCAGGCCAGGAACGCTTCAGGACTATCACATCGTCCTATTACCGTGGGGCTCATGGCATTATTGTCGTTTATGACGTTACGGACAACGGTACGTTGTCCGTTTCGACAAGTATCATCGCTTGCCGATTGATTGCGGGACCCTCCAGACACATTTACCAATGTGAAGCAATGGCTGCAGGAAATAGACCGATACGCCTCTGAGGGTGTCAACAAGCTGCTTGTTGGCAACAAGTCAGATTTGACTGGGAAGAAGGTCGTGGAGTACTCTGTCGCGAAGGTTCGTCTCTGACGGTCAAGTTCAGAATGTGGGGGTCTTACACCCAGTCTCAGGAATTCGCAGATCAGCTCAACATTCCCTTCTTGGAAACCTCTGCTAAGAATGCTACCAATGTCGAGCAGGCTTTCTTGACGATGGCTAAGCAGATCAAGGATAGGTCAGTTCTACTAAGTGCGCTCAACCCCAGACTTGAACATATTTTGTGTAGGATGGGCTCCACTACCGCTCCATCAGGTGCCGCCAAGTCGTCAACCGTCACACCGGGCCAATCCGTACAATCACAGCAATCAAACGGCTGCTGTTGAACGATACCGAACTCCCCCTTTTGTATGAGGTGACCTGGTGTGGTGTTGATTACTTGTCCCGTTTGAGGTGCTGGATTCCGCTTCGTCTTATACACAGTTTGCGCGCATACACCGACTACTGTATGGACCGATCCTCTCTTATCCATCTACCTGTTCTTTATATTAGTGCGGTCTCTGTCAACGACACAGCGATGATCCTTGCGGTAATGTTTTGTCTGTGCGTTGAATAGATGTTGCCTTTGCTTGCTTGAATCATAATGTGTGGGTCGTGTGTATGAGTTTTCTTATTCTCTGTGCCTAAACGGCAAGAGCAGCCGTGGGTTTGGGGGCCACCGAGTAGGTGGTATATTTGACCGTGTTGATGGCGAGAACGGCAATCAATCTTCTGCAGTACACGGGTAATGCTTGAAGTTTAAACATGACCCTTTAGAACTTTGTCAGGTTCCTAACAACACTAACAACAAGGACAGGTTCAGCGGGTCTGTGTCAGTAATCCACCTGTACCGTAGAAGCATGTATATCCACAGCGAGTGTTCGGATTTTTACGGTCTTGAAGAGGACCCTTCAAATCCTGATTTTGAACTGAACCACGATGTGCGCGTCGTGATAAGTTGGAGCGGAAACGATTAAGCATGCAGAGCTTAATGCGTGATGGACATGATTATATTTAGTTTGTCAGCGATGGATTATCTCCGGTATTTTTGCAATATTTGTTAGCTACTTTCCCAATCTTCCCGGAGTAGACACATGCAGAAGCTACTCTACCGCCAGTTTTGTATCACTGGAGAGACCAGGATTTTGCTGGTGCCAGACCAAGGTTTGGTTTGTCACCTTGTGTTCTTCGATACGAGGACGGGGGCTATTTTCCTTGGCTAGAAAGAACATGGGAGATGGACGAACAAGAGGTAATCAGATGCTTCTCTTACGGACGCTCAAGTCACGAAGGGAAGTACGTGTAATTTAGGCCTGTGTCCGGTCATCGTCAGACACCATGATAGGCAGAGCGACAAGTGGGTAATCCGAGCGATGCTTGCGGGCTTGAGTGCGGTAATAACAATCAGGTGTGCAGGTGGGTTTACAAACCAGAGAACATCAGCTACGTGATTGCGTCCTCCGTGGATATTTTAGTGTCGCATCAAGGATGCACTGGACGTGGACCTAGGATTTGCAGCAGTACTGTCAGCCAGAGGGGAGGGGGGGAACCAGCCGTGAACAATGACACTGCTCACGCGGCCTTAAGTCCTTCTGAATCGTTACTGGGACTTTCCATACAGCTAGAATATGCTCGTTCTGTCGAAACATGGTGATGGTGCTAAGTGGAGTAGGGACTGACTTGAGGGTCTGTGTTCTTGTCGATGAACTGCTTAGCCGAAGTCATTCATGTTTCGGGATTAAGGTGGTAAATGAAAGAACTGAGTACTGCTGCCGGACGACGAGAAGTCGAGGGTATGCGCACGGTTCAGGTGAGTAAACTTTCGTGAGATGATGCAATATTCGTACGAAAAGGCCCAGGTTGTACAATCTCTCCCTCTTTGAATCTCCTGGATTCGGCGTTGCTAGATCAGAGGTCGGAGAAGGCCAGATTCGTGAGATTAACGAAGTGATCTCATTGTGATCCCGCTTGACATCTGACACCAGTCCCGCTAAGTCGTGGCTGAACAGCAGTGATGAACTCGCATCTCGATGTGGCAATTCATAGGAATGGAGACGTGTGCGCACAAATGCATATTATCTATGCCCTATGTAACAGGGCAGTCGTCGTCTCAGCTATTTCAGTCGCCCCAGAAACAAGCCAGTCATGAATTATGCCTATACGGTCCGCAGCAGATTGAGTTCGGGACCTGTCTGTCGCCAGTGAAGCCAACCCTGTGAGACAAACAGACGCGGATGGTAATTCCCCATCCCTATCGCCTCTGCGGGATTCTATGAGGAGACAATAAACAACCAGCACAATGAAACGACCAAATCGGGCGAGAGAGGAGTTGGAGCGCTGCAGTCCGCGAACCAGCTTTAGAATGATAGATCCCTCCTAGACTGGGTGCTGAAGATTGGATGCTGGACAGTAGTGAGGGAGTGTCGTAAGACCCCTATCCTTTCCCGGCGACCGTGTGTGCATGAAGGGCCAGAAGTGCATCACGTCCCAGCAGGTGATACAAAGCCCAGCTTCCCGAGGGGATGTAGCTGGAGAGGAAAGAGAAGTCTAGACTCCTGGACTGCTGTTTGCCCTAGTCTCTAGTGTAAGTAGCAGAGTTTGAGTTGGTGGCAGTGACGCAAGGGTTATCATTCAGGTCTCGGCTGTTTTCGAGTTTCAACCCATTGGGTGGCAGGTTAGATGGTGAACTCCGTTTCTTAGATTTAGGATCCCGGTCTCCTGAGATTGCTTCTTTGTTAATATTGGAATCCTCGGGAAGGACCGCGAAAGCTCGAGGCACTATTTCAACAAGAGATAATAATCGGGGAGCTGAATGGCATTAGATGCCTCAGAATTGAAAGATTCATGGATCGCGAAAGAATCGAATGGGACAAGATAAGACCAACATACACAGCGCCATATCATATGATGTTAAGACCATCAGTGTTAGAACGCCTTCCTCGACTTCTAGCAGGGGGCAGATTTTCGATGTCCTTCGATAGACTTGCCTGAAAATCGACAATATTATGGACCGACCGCACCTCCGATCTTGCTTCGTGGGCGCTCGTGTTGATTGCTAAGGTGCTTGCGCACCAATGATTAAAGTTCCAGCTCTTTGGCTAGAAGCATGTCAGGGTGAAAAAAATAGGACCGACCGGCGGCGTCGACTATGTCGAGATTATACTGTATATTAGCAGATAATAAGGTGCAGGTTTGAGCTGGTACCGCAATTGTAAGGCGGCCGCCGTCTTCAGTTTCCATTGTTGAAGGTCGATCAATTAAGAGCTGTATGCTCACCTGTGGCTTTTGATCGCACTGTTGGAACTTGGGACGCCACAATCAAGTTGCGGGAGTACTTGATGGGGGCGTAATTTGATGCGCCATATGTATGTGGTATTCAAACCTGAGACACGCGGTTCAGGTTTGTCCTCGGAGCGCTATATGTATACACCTGAAAAATGAGCAAGTCGCTTTTACCATTACTCTACGCGCCATCTGCGATCATATCGGCTGCAAAAAAGCGCGTCATCCGTCGCAATGGAACCAGGCGGGTTTCTAGGCTCGACAAAACGCGACCAGAGCCCTGAGTGTGGGGTTGTCCGAAAACGAGTTGAGGCGGCCAGTTTTTAATACGCGGGTTTCAACGGCCTCTAAGAGTTGTGGGCCGCTTTGGATTGATCGGTGGTTGTTGGTAGCACTGACAGCATTTCGTAACTGTCCGTTGCGCCTCACATGGTTTGGCAGGGACCTTGAATACGAAAAATTCAAAAAGTCACGCTGAGCGGACCATTGACGGAGTAGAATAAGTTAGCATCTTTTATGGGTTGATTTTCGTGCTCGCACGGCATGATTCATGCATCAGCCAAATTGAGTGGAAGAAAACGCAGCCGCCAAGCCCGAGTCTGGTGGAAGAAAATGCGGGGGGCTGGGTGCGATGGTTACTTGTTTCAGCCAGCGACAAACAAGCCATGGCACACTCACTGTGCAACGTGCGACCACGGCATGGTGAACCATGACCGCATAATACATACATATGCAGGACACGGCAGCGATGGGAAATTGGGAATCCCACTTGGATACACCATACATTTCACACCTTTCGAAACTGGTAGCTTGACGCCGAACACTGACCACATGGGCTCAGTCCAACCAGCAAATGCTGGCAGTTGAAATGTCTCGCAACTATAATGTCACAATACCTGTTCAGACCAATGTCTCCTTCCGAAGGAATGTATCATGCGGGTATGGATGCTATCATGGACATGTGGCATTAATGTAATCCATGACTATAGTGGTGATCGATATCCAGTCATATAAAGTGAGTTGATTTGATGTAGATGAGAGAAGCGATGATGCCACCGATGTCAATACTGGCATGTGCCATGCCACTGCCAGCTGTAGCAATAGTCATCCTGTATTGGTCAACCTGGAGGGAAACGCATTGAAAGTGCTTTTCTTGAGATATTTTCATCAGTCCAATCGACGTCCTATCAGCGTCACCATCAGGCGCAAGAGAAGACGCGAGACCGAGTGTAGAAGTAATAACACCGAGGTGCATTCATGCCCATGTGCGTAGACTGTTTTATTGACAGGGGCATGTATCATCAGATTACGATAGTGATATCATTTTAGTCGCTGTGTGCAGCAGAGCTACCAGACACGGGGATGGATGCGCGGGTATCAGGGCTAGTGGAGAGGAGAGGACAGAGAGATATTGGTTGCATCGTTTCCAACACTAAAACAGCCCTTTGGAGTGTGTGTCACCGACAGCTCCTTTTTGCGATCGCAAATCACGAGGGCGTCCTGTGTATGGATCAGGGTATTGGCACCGACATTTCTAGCAGTGACATGCGGGTGAGAGGAAGAATCACAGGAGCCTAAAGCCCCCAGATTTCACGACTCCCAATCTAGGCCAATGAAGCATAGAAGCATATATGTGTTCCCAAGTGAGCAGAGAACGGACCATAGTAGCGCGGGAATAAATATATGCATTGTAATTGACATCTAGAAGCAATACAAATGATGCTGATATGATATGTGAATTGCTCGCTCCGCGATGAGAACGGTGTTCTATTATTGCGGTCGGGTAGAATAATGACGGCTTTATCGCGGCACCGTGTGGGTGGCAAGCATTGCGCTGCGAACGTAGGTCAAAGACCCGGTGTGTGAGGTGTGGATGTGTGATTCTGTGCAGAATGTGCACATGGAGCACGAGAATAGGTGCAACCGGTGTCCGGAGGATCCGAGCGGTCAGGCGATATATATGAATTGAGGCGCTGAGGCATGTGGATCAAAGACCCGATTAAGGGAAGGATCATGCGAGGTATAATGCAAGGCGGAAGAAGAGTAATGAACTAGAGAAGATAGAATGAGCTCGAGAGGAATGGAGAAGGCACCAAATGTAGACTGACCCAAAGTTCAGACACTTCTCGCCTCTGTGACGTCAATCAAATTTCCACAGTAGTGTGACAAGTATCATCAGAAAGGTTGCTGCAGCAATCGGGGATTGTTATGCCGTGCGCATGGAGCGTGCTGTTTTGAGCGGCGAGAACTGGGGTGCGTGGAAGGATTTGACCGAGTCCGAGTGAGGAGTGGTCGCTTTGGGGGGACAGCATCAGGCTGTTCATCAGGATCGCGCTTGCGCTTCGACGCTTGTTTGATGTAAGGAGGCCGTGATAGATCTTCATCCATATCCGGGAGATCGAACTGGAGGAAGGTTGGAGAATGGTAGGGAAGGGGGATAGGTGCAACGAGGGGAGCGTTGCAGACGACGTGAAGTGGGGCAGACTGAGGACGGGTGATTGGTGTTAGGGGTAGATGGGTTGAAGAGGACGAAGAGGAGTCTGAGGGAGAAGGGGGGACTAGAGAGTTGGTTGGTTAGCGAGCAACGGGAAACAGTAGCAAGTCGACGTACAGAGCCAGAGAGAGAGGGGGGGAGAAGACCAGGGCGAATTTGCCATGGTGGAGAGAGGGTTTGGGAGTGGGAGTGGGTGGAGGGTGGAGGTGGGTGTTGTAGATGGGGCGAGAGAAAGGAATGGTTGAAAGGATGCATTACTTATAGTGTGGACTGGAGTGAGACTGACAGAAGCGAGACGGAGACGGAGACGGAGATGGAGACGCAGACGCAGACGCAGTGTATGTGTGTCACACAATACTACCATAGCTACGTAAACAGAGGAACATCCTGTGGCGGTGTCCTTCCTCTTTGGGCCCTTGTCTCTTGTCAAGCCTCTTTTTCTGTTGCAAGCACTACACCACCACATCCATGCCTTCCCTCCTCCACCACCACATCATCCCTTTTCGTGCCCTTCTTCAAGCACGCAACTACTCCCAGCCTGCCGCACAACACGTCCTTCCCGCCCCTTCTCCCTCCTCATCCTCAAACCTTTCATACTTCGTCCCACGAAACAGCAATGGCAGTCTCCCTGTCTACTCCGACATTCGAAATAACCGCACACGCTATTTCATCCTGATTCGAAATGTTGATGGCCAAGCTCATGTGAGCACTGCCATCCCCGCTTACGACCCGCCTCTCCGCATCTGACATTTGTTCCCATCACCCAGGCTCTTGCACAGGACCTCCGCACTACCCTCTTCAAGGTTGCCTCCACCAAGGCCGCCCGTGTAAAGGTAGAAGTCAAACACGGCAAAAACGTTGTCATCACCGGTGGAAGGTGGAAAAACGAGGTCATTGAATGGCTCAAAGCGCGGGGATTCTAGTCCACATAAGGTTTCTCCTGCTCGTGTACATACCTTTTCCGTTTCATGTTTTGTCCCTTGTGAGTTTTGACCATCATGTGTCCAACTCGCTGATGCCATGTCCACCTCCATAATACAATACCCGTCTTGTTCCTCCAGCATTTTGTCCCGACTGCCTTTACCGGTGAAAACTCGCTGAAGATGCTGGTCCGAAAGCGGACATGCCTGGGGCTCGGGGAGAATGGATTCTATGTTGTGACATCACAGCGGTGTTATTAATGGGCTGTTAGAATTAAATCCACCTTGGCTTGTCGATTCAGGTAAAAGGACTCCCGTCCAGCCAGATTTCCCGATGAATGTCGACATGTGGTCAGAATTGCACCGACATAACACCAATTTAGGGTTAGGGTTCTGGCATGGGTCAACCTTCCGATCGATTTCTACAGCTTCAGCCAATGATTCGAAAAAAGTCATCCAGTTCCTGTTTCTCTCCTCATTCACCGACCATTCCATTTACGCTGCACAATGTCTACCCCCGCTATCACCCCCTCTGTCAACACTCCTATCCCTCAGAGCGCCGGTGGTGCCTCAGTACCCCTCGCCGCACCTGCCCGCTCCACCCAGCGTGAGGCTGGGAACAGTCTCGGGACCTTCGGAGTATGCGTCCTACTGTGTTACTCCGTTTGATTCTTCCAATGTTAACTCGCCTTTGTGATGTAGGTCAAATCGGGTCTTGCACAGATGCTCAAGGTCCGTTAGTCTCACTTGTTTTATCTGGTAATATCCATCGAAATTTGATCGTTTTGATCGCAACCAGGGAGGTGTTATCATGGACGTCGTGAATGCTGAACAGGTGCGTGTGTTTCGTATGCTACCATTCTACCGCAGTTCTTGACGTTTTGTATCTGTAAGGCTCGCATCGCCGAAGAAGCTGGTGCATGTGCGGTCATGGCTCTTGAGAGGGTGCCTGCTGACATCCGGGCTGAAGGTAGTAATGGTTCATTCAATGTCGGTTATATTTGACTGATACCAAAATTGCCAGGCGGTGTTGCTCGTATGGTACGTTGACATTTTTTATTCGGGGAATTTCTGGAGCATCAGCATGAATTTTCCAATTCCCAGAGTGACCCCCGCATGATCAAGGAGATCGTGGATGCTGTTACTATCCCTGTCATGGCCAAAGTTCGGATCGGCCATTTCGTCGAAGCCCAGGTAAGTTGCGGGAGAACATCTGCCTTTTTTGCGATGTTCGTAATAGCACGACTCAACACCGAATAGATCTTGCAAGCTATTGGCGTGGATTACATCGACGAATCTGAAGTCCTCACTCCCGCGGACGAGGAGCATCACATTAATAAACACAACTTCAAGGTTCCTTTTGTTTGTGGCGCTCGCAACCTCGGAGAGGCCCTCCGCCGCATATCCGAAGGTGCAGCGATGATTCGTACCAAAGGCGAGGCTGGAACTGGCAACGTTGTCGAGGCTGTCCGTCATGAACGCACCGTGATGGCAGAGATCAGGCGGGCTAGTTCGATGAACGAAGAAGAGCTTTACGCCTTCGCCAAAGAGATCCAGGCTCCCTTCCATTTGTTAAAGGAGACCGCGAGGCTGAAGCGTCTACCCGTAGTCAACTTTGCTGCTGGAGGGATTGCTACTCCGGGTAAGCATCCACACGATTTCGCCCGACTTCTCGAGGGATTTTCGAAAACGAAGGCGGGGGGAGGCTGACGGTAGTGTTTTTTTTTTTTTTAGCTGATGCTGCTCTGATGATGCACCTTGGGTGTGATGGAGGTACGTATGCTTATTTCGGCATGTCGTTCGCTTGTGTCGCTAATCATCAAACGCATCAACTGCGCTCGCTTAGTCTTCGTCGGGTCTGGTATCTTCCATGTCAGTCACACATTTATTTCTGACCGTTCCTAAGGACGCAATGAAGAGAGTGGAGGTGCTGACTTGATCTACTCTGCTTTGCCTCGTTACAGTCTAGTGACCCCGCTAAACGTGCTCGCGCCATTGTTCAAGCCGTGCGCCCCTGTTTTGGGTAATACCGAGCTTCCACTAATTCTCGAGTTCAGGTAACACACTACAACAACCCTAAGATTCTTGCCGAGGTTCTTGCTTTTTGGCCTTGCTTCTGCTGCATTGCTGGTTTCTGACTCATCGCTGTTCATAACGTAGGTGTCGGAAGACCTTGGTCCTGCTATGGTTGGTCTGACCATGTAAGCCATCCCCTTTTGGAGCTCCCCACTTGTCAAAAGAACCCTTCTGATACAGCTCCACCTATTCTTTTCAGTGACAGCAAACTCAAGGGTGGAGAGTACGCCAAGCGCGGGTGGTAAATTCTTCGACGGCACGACTAGGCCGGCCATCGCCTAGACGAAAACAAAAACCCTCAACTATGTTTATCTGTAAGCATAAGAAAGACAAAGAGTGAGTCTATCTATGGATGAACGCCCAAGTCGGTCTTTTTATATCTCTGCCTATTCCCCACTTCGGCACGTAGAGTCGATATTATCATGTTTGTGCTTGTATTTGAGTAACTGAAATGCGATTGTTTGTTGTGTTACTTAACTTTGGTTTGAGAGATTAGAGATGGTGGGCAGGAGGTGTGGGTAGACTATGACGTCACACCAGATCCGAACCCTTCTTAATATTCGAGCAAGTCAGACGACTTCTCTCTTCTCAACCTCTCCAGGTGTCCTCAAATTTGCTCCATTTTTTTTTTTGCTCAGGATTTCCGGAGATCATGGTTCCACAATTTCTTCAGAATCCCGTGACTCATAAACAACCAGAAGACGCGAATCAGGTGCTAAAGGACTTTTTATCGGTGAGCGCCACAAAAATTCATCGAATACACGGCTTCGCATGGGCTCAACGAGATTTGTTGATCGAGGGAGTGTAGCGCGACCCAAAGGCGCGGTACACGTTTGACAGCCAGAGAGATAGTCCAGAGTCGGAGGTGTGTCGGCAGAAAGAAGGATACCAGGAGTGTATTACCGTGAGTCCACATCCCGGTCGTTGCTTAAAGAGGTTGGGGCTGAGACTGAGGCTGTCATGTAGCTCAAAATGAACTCGAAACGACTATTCGCAACTATGCAGAAGTACGGATTCTTCTGCGCATTACCGTCTGACCCGGAGAAGACACATATGGAATGTAAACCCATGCCATAGACGAGATACTTGTGAAATGAAGATAGAAGTGGAAGGGATAGAACAGACAACTGGGCACTACGACGTTAATATCCATTATTGGAATGGGTCCGAATGTCATGTATAGTACAGCTAACTGTAGTCATCAATGGTCCCAGTGTGCATTCATGTCACAACCACCTGAACGGCTTCGCTCATACACTACTCACGAATCGAGCGTCGCGTCTGATGGCACAGCGTCAATCCCTAACATCCCATGTTTGGCCTTTTCCAGCTGAACATCTGCTATTTTCTTCCGAGTCTCTGCCATACGCAAATCAATAGTTGCCATATCCAGTTCGTGCAGCGCCCGACGTGCATTTCTTGATTTCTGGTCGTAATCTTGGTTGACATGGACACGGGTTGACCGATATCGGACGAGCTGAAGGAAGGCAAGAGCTGTCAATTCTGAAATAAAGTTGACGTCAGAAAATAAACTCACATCAAGCTCAAGTTGTGCGACTCCATATCTTCCCTTGGGACCTGGCTGCTGTTCCGCCTTGGCCCATCTCTCACTTGACGGAGGTGTGATTTTAACGAACTCCGACGATCGTAAAACAGGGAGCTCATCCTTTGGGTCCTTATTGATAATGGGACGACGATCGGCACGAGGTCCAGTAGGGTACATAGGTCCAGATGCGGGAATGGGCACAGAGACAGGGACTGGAGCAGAAAGGATCGAAGGCGTTGCAGAACCATGATTCCTTGGTGCTTTTGGCGGTGACTTTGATGTTCGCTGCCACACACTCCTCCGAGGCCCTTTGGGCGGTGACGGTGACCTCCCTCGTGGTTCCACCTTCACGTCTGATTTTGGCGTTGAGGAAGAAGGCCTAACACTGCCTTCTGTGTTCGGATGCATGTGCTCGTCCCTGCTTAGATCCATTTTGACGGAGTCTTCTCGTGTCTCCGACTTGATAGGGTGATCTAGTGCAAGTGGCATAGGATGATCCTGGGAAGAAGGGGCGACTGGTGTTGAGAGATTAGGACTATCCGTTTTCATCGCGGATATTTCTGCAACTTTAGGTGTGGCGGCTAAATGTTCATTGTCTGGCGTCGAAGTCGTAGTGATGGGGCGTGGAGGAGGCGCACTGTCCGTTCGCTTGGGTGATAGTGGCCGGGAAGTGACGAGTGGAGAAGCAGGAGGAAGGTTCTTTTCCCTAGTGTCCGGTGGCGGAGTTTTATTAGTTTTACTGCTATGATCAGAAGTACGACGAGGAGTACGGGAACGTGTGCGAGAACGGGAGCGACCATAGGACCTAGAGCGTGCCCGAGGTGCCCGTTGAGTGTCTGATATGGAGTGGTTGCCAAGTTTGAGTCGTTTGGATGGTGGCGACCGAGGAATGGGACTGCGACTCCGTGAAGAAGCTCGCGTGCGGATACGGGCAGGTGAGTATGTTCGTCGTCGTGGAGACCTTGTGCGTGATCTTCGTGGAGATCTTGAGCGGGAGTATCGTCGTAGTGGTGGCGAGCGGGAGCGATGGCGGAGTGGTGATCTTGACCGTGACGGACGGCGGGGTGGTGATTTAGAGGAGCGTCGGGGAGACCTGGATGGTCTGCGGTAACTTGAGTCTGGAAGACGTGAGTTTGAGTTATTAATGCTAATTGAGTAAGTGCAGGAACACACACCATACCGTCGTGGCCTGAATCTGTCGTCACTGCGCCTCCAGTCATAAGGTCTACCGTCTCGACGGTCGGGCTCACGCCAATCGCGGCGCATATCACGACGTCGGTCAAAATCTCTGTCTCTAGGTCTTTCGCGCTCCCAATCCCGGAGAGGAGGTCGTCGGGAGTCGTAAGAAGCTACATAAGAGTCTGTCTCTGGTCTTGGGCGGGGAACATAGATCCTGTCGTTGTCAGAAAAACGGTCATTACGGTAGTGTGTTGAAGTTGGGACCATTGGGCGTGCTGTAGTGACGCCATCGCGGGGGAGTCTGCTCTCCTCTTTGACGGGAGATTCGGGCTTGGGTGGCAGATTTGCCATTGGGAGTTGGGAGGAAACAAGGAGAGTCGTTTGTTTGGCGCATAAACAAGATGCTGCCTACCTTGTATCCTCTCGCCTCTCTTGCTCAAATACAGGACACACCTTCCAGAGAGGATGGTGTCCCTGCTGACCTCGAGGAAGACCTCCGTGCTTATGGGTGCAAGCTAATACACCAGGCAGGCATTCTCTTGAAACAGTATATTCTCTCTGTTTTTTTTTTTTACTTTTGGAACTGTCCTCAGACTTTGTAACAGGAAACAGGTTGCAGTCGCCGCCGCACAAATACTCTTCCAGAGGTTCTGGTACGTCAGTTCCATGAAAAACTTTGGCGTAGGGGTACGTCCCTTATGCTATTAACCCTTCCCCAGCTCATTGTTAATAGGACATTGGAATGGGTGCCTTATTTCTTGCCTCGAAGCTTGAGGAATGTCCTATACGGATGCGGGATTTAATCAACGTCTACGACCTCCTGCTACAACGTGCTGCACATACGATCGGACCCAAGGCCGATGCCCCGTTCAAATACTACCCCATGTCGTATTTTGGCACCACATTCTATGACCTCAAGGAAGCACTCGTCGTCGCCGAGATGCAAATTTTGAAACGGCTTGGGTTCAACGTGCACGTCGTGTTGCCCTACGGCACTCTGATCAACTACCTGCAAGTGCTTGGATTGATCAAGCACGAGAATGCGTGTACGAAGGCATGGGGATACCTCAACGATGCGTAGGCTACCTCCGCCTTTTACTGTTCCATAGATCACTGATTGGATTGGCAGGTTTCAAACACCCGTATACGCGCTCTATCAAATACCGACGATAGTGTGTGCCGCCATCCTGCTCACGATACGACACCTGAATATATCTCTTCCGTCGGAACCTCCGAACTGCTGGTGGGAACTGTTTGATGCATGCTGGGAAGATATGTGGAGTGTATGTGGGTATATCATGCGACTGTACCGGGAGAGACCTGAGGAGGAAAGAAAACGGGCACTTGGGCTAGTCTCTAAAAGGGACGTGCGACAGTGGCTGGAAGAGCACCAAGTAGATAAGTAGGATAGCAGATCACGTGTGCATTACCGAGAGCTGACACGGACTCTGTTTCATCACAAGTAGGATAGCAGATCACGTGTGCATTACCGAGAGTTAACACGGACTTTGTTTCATCACAATCATCCCATTCCACTCTTCTCTCCCAACTCTCATGCTGGACCACTGCTCCATATCCCACAAAGGCATGCAGCTTCCTTACTATTGGCACACCATTCCTGACCAAACCTGACCACATTCTAGGCGGCGTCGTCCTATGGTCCCGCTCATTCACCCCAGAGGCTGCGCACCTCGCTTCCTCACCTGCATCCCCAGTCAACTCTCTCATCCGCGAAGCATTGATTGAAGGTCGCACAGCGGACGAAAAATACGAAAAAGATGGTTATGCAGTCAAATGGACGTTCGTAAATGACCTTGAGCTCATATTCGTCGTGCGTACTCACGGCCCTGTGACCTCAAAACACCCATACATATCCCCTGATACAACCGAATAGGTTGCGTACCAGCGGATTCTCCAACTCACCTATGTGGATGAACTTTTGGTTGCTCTCAAGACGCTATTCGTCAAGTATTACGAGCCTATTATTGCTGCTTTTGTCGCTTCACTCCATGCCCTCAACTCCGCCAAGGCCACTGCTCTTGAACCCACATCATGGAATTTCGCCACAGCGTTTGAAAAGTGGGATGACATCTTTGACAACGTACTCCGTGGTTTGGAAGACAAAGTCAGTGTCCTTTAGGTTTAGTTTTTACTCGGTGGTTTACCCGTTTGTTATTTAGGACCGTCGATCGCGTGGCAGAACCACCGTTCGTTCTATGCCACAGCCCATCGAGACGCCCCCATCCGATGACCAGAGCACTGGTGGGATATTAATCTGAACACCCTGTTTTTCTTGCCTGATCATTTTCATAGAGCCTTCGGTGGACGTAGATGCTCCTAAGGATGAGCAACAGATAGCAAGAAACCTTGAAGCGCTCAAGACCAGGCTGCGTGGCCGAGGTGGAAGGCGTGGAGGGAGGGGAGGAAGGCAGGTGGTTATGGATGTATGGGGAGGACGAGAGAGTCAGTCTAACTCCGAGTATGTTCCACATCCTAATTTCTCCACTACTGTGTCATTGATCGACGGAATTGCAGCTCCGAGACGCCGACGAAACGAAAAGCCAAAGCCAAAACCAAACGCACATGGGGCGACACACAACCGACCGAAATGGACATGGCTGCGTTGGATTATAGCGTCGACAAACCTGTTCTCAAGGGTGACAGTGTCACCGAAGACACGAGCAATACGGAAGACCTTCAGGCTCTCGTTGATCAGTCGTCTCTGGGCTCTAGAAACCGTGACGGTTTGTACGAAGTCAAAGATTGGGAGTTTACCAAGGGCAACGGGATAGATATACTCGCAGATGTTGTCAAGCCGTTGGACAAGAATTCGTCAAGCTCTTTAGGAACACTTGGATCGCTGTTCGCCAGGCTGACAGGATCGAAGGTTCTCACCGAGGCCGATCTCAAACCTGTGCTAGAGGGAATGCAACAACACCTGATGAAAAAGAACGTTGCGAAGGAGATTGCAGAGAAGGTTTGCGAAGGAGTTGGTGAAAGCCTGGTCGGCAAAAAGGTCGGCGGGTTCGAAAGTGATGCCTCTTTCTATTCTTTCCCTGCAAGTCATGCTGATATGAATCATTTAATTTCTTATAGCCACGACCACCGCCGTTCGCAAGGCGCTTTCGACCTCCATCACGCGTATCCTGACACCCAAGACCTCAACAGATCTCTTACTCTCCATACGCAATAAACTCTCGTCACCTCTCCCCTCGACACAACAACGTATGCCTTACAGCATCACGTTCGTGGGTGTTAATGGCGTCGGAAAGAGCACAAATCTTTCAAAAGTCTGTTTTTGGCTGATCCAGAACGGGCTTCGAGTGTTGATCGCTGCTTGCGATACGTTCCGGTACGTTGATCCGGTTATATCCTCACGATTGTATGGTTGATATCTTCCTCCGATCCTTTGTAGGAGTGGAGCGGTTGAACAGCTGCGTGTTCATGTCAGGAATCTCAGCATGCTTGGCGTGAACGGGGCTGCCGACAGCAAAGGCCGTGTAGAGTTGTACGAAAAGGGCTACGGCAAGGACGCCGCTGGAATCGCTCGAGAAGCCATTGTATACGGTGCGTTTTGTCTACTCTGTCTCTATCCTACTCCACAATTGTCTCTTCCACTTGACATAACCTTAACCGCATTGTATAGCTCGAGATAACGATTTCGACGTCGTGCTCATTGACACGGCAGGCCGTATGCAGGATAACGAGGTAAGTCGGCCAGTTGATGTCTCTCATGAATCATTTACTCAATGCTTTTGACCCCTTTCTCGTATTTGGAATCATTAATCAAACCATTAAGCCGTTGATGCGGGCCCTTGCCAAGGTGAGAACGGAGAGCACTCTCGACGCATGTATGAATATTCCGTCGCTAACCATCTCCCCCTTCCCCCAACCTTTTCAATTCTCTTTTTTTTTTCGTGTGGCTCGTTCCGGTGTGATTACAGTTGGTCGCGGTTAACAACCCAGACAAAATTATCTTCGTCGGCGAGGCCCTGGTAGGCAACGAAGCCGTGGACCAGTTAACCAAGTTTGATCGCGCCTTGCGTGATTTCTCGTCCGCCTCAGGCATGGGCAAGGGACGTGGAATTGATGGGATGCTTGTGACTAAATGGGATACAGTTGATGACAAGGTTCGTGTCTTATGTTTTCTTGTTCGTTGGTTTTTCTGTTTCTTTGACATGGGTGAGAGGTTTTTCTACTTCTTTACGCGGACACCCCCTGTATCAACCGCTGTCAAATACCCGAACGCCCACCGTCTTGCTACCTCTGCAATTTTTTTTTCCTCTTTTTTTTTCTTGATGATCCGTCCGTAACAACTGATGCATGATATCCGTTTTGCCTTGCAGGTGGGAGCTGCCCTCTCGATGACATATGTCACTGGGCAACCTATCATTTTCGTTGGTTGTGGACAGGTACGTGATACTTCCATCTGATCCCTCGACTACACGAGCTGATTTCTGTCCCACCTACCATCACAACATCACTCACTATTGTTCTGATCTTGTTGATGCGCTTCCTTGGTTTCCTGATGTCCTCGATTTTCTTTAGACGTATACCGATCTGCGCCAGCTGAGAGTGGCGAATGTCGTCCAGGCCATCTTGAGCGATTAGATGAAAAGGCTCTCAGGGACCATTGTTACTCCAACTCGCTATGTTGTTTTATATATATATATATATGTTTGCATGAATTGTAGGTTAATACTATTATTGGAGGAACAAAAGCAGTGGATTGGCAAAACACGGTTCCGATCTACAAGAGCGTAAAGAAACAAGACGTCCGGTCTTCGGCCAATGCACGACTTAACAACATCCGCACTAGATGGCGATAACAACACACACAAGAGGAAGGGGGACGACGTGATGGAGTAAAAATGAGGTTTGAAACAAAACAAGAAAAGGTTCCAACACGTAAAATCAAGAAACCCACAGCAGCTCATCGAGATTGCATGCGTGAGGTAAGAAGCGACAAAGCGGGAACAAAAGAAAAGAGTAAAAGAAAAAGGTCAGATAGCAAAATGAGAGAGATATACAGTTCCTGATGAGGGGGTATGGATGCACAAAACTTCACAACAAAACTTGAGTTAAACGAACCATAAAAACGAGGGCATTGGAAAATAAACATATCAACAGCATAAGGTTCCTTTACAGAGACCATGACAATATCTGACGGGTGCGAGGGGGGCGTGGGTTATCGAGGATGAACGTTCACGCTATTTTGGCGCTGGCTGCACTGGTCGTGGCGGGAACTGGAAAGTCCCTGTGCCAAAAGGTATGCGACGGCCATTGGGAGTGGTAGGTGTACCAGGGGTCGAACCAGGCGCAGGCACGGTCGGTACCGTGGATACACGCAGAGGAGTGCTATACAACACTTCAGGTTCTGGTGGAGGTGGTAACGGGTCAATGAGACTTTCATCCCTGAATCGCATTTGAGGTCCTTTTTCCGAAAGCATACCCTGATGGGAATCGGTACTGAGAGGCTTAAACCTTGTTTGGTTGGCAGCTGCTTGACCTGCGCCACCATACGTATCGCCAAACGCGCCGACTTTTTCGTTCTTGGTTCCATTTGCACCAAAGGCGGCGCGTGCAAAGGGGTAAGAGGCGGGATTGGAGAGGAATTCGGCGGAAGGTGGGAGACGGTTCTTGCGTCGTCGTTTGTAGACAATCCAGGCCGCGGTCGCGAGGAAAAGGAAAAGAAGGCCGCCAACAATGCCCCCTGCAATCGCGCCGCGGTTGGGACGAGTGGACAATGCTGCTTGGGAAGTAGGTCCGGGAGTGGATGAAGGATTGGAAGATGGCAAAGATGGGCTGAGGCTGAAAGTGCCGGATCCACTGGTCGGGATGGTGGCACTGACTTGGGCCATCGGACTCGATGATGATACAGCTAGGCTACCTGTGTGAGAACTTGATACTGGTACATCTGGAGGAGGGTCAATTTCCGTGCGTTTAAAAGGGAACATAACTTACTTCCGGCGCTGGTAGAGGGAGTGAACGAGACTCTGTTGGGAGCAGTTGAACCCTCAGCGGGATTACCCCCATTGCCACCATCCGAGTTAACGGAACTCCCAGGTCGCGCACGGTCATCAGACTCGCTAGAGCCTCCCGTATTCGAGCCTCCAGCCTCACTGGAAGGAGAGGGGGTTGGGGAGGTAGGAGGCGCACCATCTCCCCCATTGCCGGTGGGAGGAGGATTCGGCGGAGGACTGTTATTGCTGCCTCCACCGGTATTTCCAGTAACATCGTCATTACCACCGCCACCACCAGTGTCTCCATCATCATTGTTGTCGAAGTTTCCTCCGTTCCCCTTGCCATTCCCGTTGTTCCCTTTGCCGTTTCCAGTTCTTCCAGGTCCTCCATCGGCATCACTACTGCCATTGCCACCAGAATTTTCTGGATTACCGTTATCACTGCCAGGGGGAGCGCGCTCTGTGTTTTCAAAACCATGGCGATGGTTGTGGAGCGGGGTGTCTTTGGGTTTATTGATGGGGTCACCTAGAGGGGGGGATCTGAGTGAATGCCTGCGCATGATACGGTGACTAGAGGTAGGGGTCGTCATGATTAAGAAAAAGGGTAAAGAGCGACGAGAACTAGAATGAGCGGGATTGAGGCGTCAGAGTGAGGAGAGAACAAAGCATGTGAGGGAAGGAGAGAGAGAGAGAGAAGGATGGGAAAAAGACGGCAGCTGGTTGTTTCTCTCCAAATCCACCAATCAAGAATCACCCTTGCCTTTGTTTTCCTTTGTTGCCATCTCCCTTGCCCCATCAGGTAATCCTTCTCACCATCAATTTCATCACGTGCCTCATTCCAATCCCCATGCTCCCAAGACGTTTGTCCACACTCTCCCGCACATTGGCCTCTTCGGCACGATCACCAATGAAAGTCGTCCCTGTCCCTGTCCGCGAAGACAACTACGCCTATCTCCTCATCGACGATTCCTGCAACAAGGCTGCCGCCGTCGATCCATATGACGTAGCCAAAGTTTCTGCAGCCGCAGAGCACCATGGCGTCTCCATCGTCGCCGCCATCACCACCCACCACCACTTTGACCACAGTGGCGGCAACTCCGTGCGTACCCTGCACGTCTCCCTTGTTCTCACCCTTCTAAACACCACTCCAGGACTTTGTGGGTAACTGTCCTTCTTATATCCCAACCCTTGTCTCAAGTAATCCGGCAGGCTATCAAGTACCCTAACACACCCATCTACGGGGGCAGCCACCAAGTTAAAAATGTGTCCGACATTGTCAAGGACAAGGACGAATTCAAAATTGGAGACAACATTCGTATCAAGTAAGTCCCACTGATTAATCAACCCATACGAAATCAATTCATCACCCCAATCTTTACTTCTTGCATCTGATTAAAAGGTGCCTGGCAACACCCTGCCATACTCAGGACTCGATCTGCTACTATGCAACCGACACAAGGGATCCTTCACACCCGGGTGGTGTCTTTACAGGCGACACCCTTTTCATTGGTGGTTGCGGCCGCTTCTTTGAAGGTACTGCAGACCAAATGGACCGAGCTCTCAAGTACCTTGGTTCTCTGCCCGACAAGACCATCGTCTACAACGGCCACGAATACACTGCCGGAAACCTCGCCTTTGGAAAACATATCGAACCAAATAGCCCAGGCATTGCTCGACTCTCAGAGCTCGTGAAGAACAATGACGTCACCACGGGTAAAACGACCATTGGCGACGAAAAGGAATGGAATGTCTTTATGCGCCTGGATTCGCTGGCGGTCAGGTAAGCTATTGTCACTTACGTCTCTTCCCGTCATTTAACCTTTTCCAGGGAAAAAACGAACGCTAGGCCAGACACACCAGATGCCGATGTCATGAACTCGTTAAGAGAACAGAAGAACAGTTACAGGGGGTGAATTCAAGTTCTGGACTTGTATCCTAACGTATTCCTGACGTCGTGGTAGACAAGTACCACGACTGTGATGAGGACAGTTTATATGTATTACACTACACAAAGCTCGAAATGTGACAACAGCAACTGCCTATACCATTCTACTGTTCCTCACCATGTCTCGGCGTTTCCGTGCATATACATCGTCAGAACACAAGAATGGGCAACTTTCAGGCCATTCCGAAAACTTTGAGCACGGCAGCGCGTGCATAAGGAATATATGAAAGGGTGTACCAAGTGTATGCGAGGTACTCGATGATGACGAACACTAGAAATGCAACACTAGGTTAGTTCACAACAAAATGGGAGGAAAAGCGGCATGATACAAACCCAGGCAGAGGATCTGCAATGTCATTATTAGTCATTGGCGAGCAACAATAGCACACGACACGCACCTCATTGTGAAGGACAAAGGCAGCGACAAAGACGAGGCCAATAGAAGCAAGGAAGATTATAGAAGCCACGACTCGGACAGGTTTGAACATCTAGCGATTCCGAGGTCAACCTACTATCAGATCTCGCAGGGGGTAGGACGCACGAGCTTCAGCTGTTTGAAAAACTACCAGCCACAAACGTTAAATGCGCAATCGGTGCTGTAAAAACGAGAAAAGGACACGTACACCGATGAGGAACCCAGTGCCAACAAGCGAGATAATAGTTCCAAAGACATAAAGAACTGCGCACAACCACATGTCAACCCCGACAACCAACATCACAACCCGCACACCACACTCACCCGCAAAGCTTCCCAACTGTCCAAGGAAAAGCACGATAGACCCCAACAAACTCAACAAAAATCCAATAGCAAGACTGTTTGTTTCGTAAATCAACCGCGTGCGGAGATAACGGACTGCAGGAAGAGATAGGGGGGGGGGGGGGGGAAAGGACACATACCAAGCAATGAACCCATACAACCTCGTCGTTCTCGACAACCCCAAAAATTTGAACGCCGAATCCCCTTCAAAAAACTGCGTGTCTGGGATGACACCACCGCTCCCAGACTCGAGATTGAACCATCCTTTACTCGGCATTTTCGTCTACCCCCCTAATAAGTCTCTCCGAGGTGTTTAGATGTTGTACTGAGCGTGTCGGTCTTCGGCGTGGAGCAAGGCAGAAGAGAGGTTATGTACAGCCGTTGGTCGCTGCGAATATTGAAGCAAAGATGTCTCAAAGGCACTTGGAGATAGTCCTTGGAAGAAGCACCGTCTGTACGTGCGAATGTCCCATGAGCCCACTCTACGATCAAGTGATTTACGCACGTACGTGCTGTTCCAGCAGCTCTGAGTCGCAAGATCAAATGTCCAAAGGACGTGGGTTGTGGACGGAGTAGGTGCAGAAGGTGATGATGGTGGCAGGAAGAACCGAGAGACTGGTAGTTTAGTCCGGCGAACCCTGCCGCACCCCGCATGGCGTTGTTGTGCTGCGTAACAAACACAGTGCTCGGTGCTCGGACATCACTGATCACGCATTGCCCATGGAGTTCTGAAATTTCTTGCCACTTGTTTGCTTTTTGACCGAGAATTCTGGGCGTCATGAATTTTTATTCGCGAGGATTGTTACATTTCAAGAGCAAGTGCTTTGGCACGTAAAATACAAGACGATAGAGTATCATGATTATTAACATGCTAGATGTTTCTCCAGGCTTCAAGATAGGGGACCAGGTATACATATACACATGCGACCAGCACACAGATAGACATTGAGAACTTCAACACAATTAATCCATGAGCCGGTTTAGCCATGTCTGTCGTCGCGGATGCGAAAGAAAGACACCAGTTACACGAAGTACATCTGATTCCTCAAGTTTCTGTTTACGGGACTGAAGTGACGGCGATAGTAATCCAGATGAGCATTCATGTCATCGTCGTCACCGCTGACAGAGGAGACCGAATAGTCACTAATGTTCTCGTCGTAATGGAACTTCGCCCTGCGGCAAACGAGCTGAAAGTGGATATCCCTCTAGTTAGCAATCAGACAGTATGGCTTCAATCGGCTGTTGCTTACATCGGCATCTGTAATGCCGTCAGCACAAGAACAAAAGACGAGAAGGGCATGTGCTTACAGTAAACCGGCGCTGGTATCTTCACGGATCGTGTAGAACGAGAATAACAGTGGCAAAGCGAATAGCTTCCCCAAGTTAGAGGATCAGTTCCACATCAGCATGACCTCGTACACCCGAGTGACTCACGCAAGATCTTGCAGTCTATCGTAGTAAAAATCAGAGGAGGTGTAGCAATGAGTGAAGGAGATTCCACGCACTCAGCCATAGGGATGCCAACATCGTTTCGCAGAATGGTATAGTGGCTCGGGATGGACGCTTGAAACGCGATTAAACCAGTGTGCCTTCATGCAAAAGATTCAACTCACTCCCTTTCAAGCCAGGCTGAGACTGGAGGTAGAAGTCACAAAACCTCGGGTGGACGATGTCTATAATTCGCGGTTACATTTGGAAGGGACGTCGCCATATAAGTTCTGTTACACACCATTGTCGACGACTAGACCAGCGGGGAAATTGCCATTGCCTCGACCATCTGCCTGGTTCGGGGAACGAGGAAAGAATCGGACATGGTGACGTTTGCCGACCACCAGGTATACAAACTTGGGACGCCTTCCCTCAGGGTAAATACTTTCAACAACGCCTACCAAGGTGTCATGCGAATCTTAGGACCAAAGATTGTGGAACTTACTCCTCATAGCATTACGTTCGAGCTCTTCGACATTTTCAAACTCTCCTTCCGAGACGCCGTCACGGAACATAATGATAATCTGAGGGAAAGTTCCCCTGTTCTTGTCCAAGAAATTGATCAGCATTTCCTGTAAACCCTCCGTGAGCAACTGTCTACCCCCTCCAATAGTTCTCAAATATCCCACCTTGAACATCGTGGAAAACTCTTCAATCATTTCAACCCGAGAGGGTTGAATTCTGATAGATGCTGCATAACGACATGCGCCCTGATCGTATGACCCAACAACCGAAGCGACAGAAGGTAGTTGGCTGCCTGGTCCAGGGTGACTAACGTCGGCACCTACAAAACCTCAGTAGGTCTTTTTGATTTCACTGGGATTGTCTCACCAATGATCATGAAGGGTTTCTTTCCCAGCGTGTTGAGTACAGGAGAACTTGCGGCAAAATTGACTCCACCCATTTTGGGATTGATCCTTGACGTCAACGTATTAGATGCGTGTTGTTTTGATGGGGTGCGTGACCTACTTCAGGATAAGATTGTTTTGGTACTGATTGACCTTCCTGGAGGAGACGTTCCTGCTGAGATTGTTGCTCCATCTCTGCAGGGGGCAACACCACATTAGCCTTGCTCCGAATCGGATTGGGACATCATTCCTCACCACACACTGAGTAGCAACACCCTGGGTGATATCACCAAAACGTTTGATCTTGCGATATTGTGCCTCTGCGGGATCAGGAAGGATAGCAAGGATCAAGCTTGGGTTGTATTGACGCCGCATGCTCGTCAATTCCTGATATTATATATATATATGTAACAATGTGATGAGTTCTTAAATCCAGGATGTCTATTTTCCTTACCTGCAGGACGTCGGCTTGGGTTGGCCGTCTCTCAACAGCAAGGGGACCATGTACCTGCAGTCCTGCACAGAAATGTAGAGGAGCGTGATAGAGCATAGACAGACTAACCCAGGACCTGCATAGCTCCAATTAGTTCTTCAATGAAGTAACGTAATAAGTTGGAGTCGACATTGGCGAAATCAACGACGATCCAGCTCGGAATCACCGCTGGTTGGGCCAATTTCTGCCTCATGACATCCCAAACACCTGGCCTTTGGTTCTAAACAAGTATGAGCACAGGAATTAATAACACCACGAAGAACACCTGCCAGGCGCCTCTCTGTTCCGCCGAATACGATTGAGGGCGTCGCCAGCATTCGCCCTCTGATCAGTTCGGGTCTTTGATCTACATGAATTCCGGCATTGACAAGGAAAGGAGAATTTGAGTAGTCGAAATGTCCAAAAGCTTTGCTAATTTCTGTCGCCCGTTGTCTGGGATCTCCCGGAGTAAATTCCAGGGCCGCGCGAACGACCTCCGGTGAAGCACGATTCTACGATCCGGTTGGTTTGTGGTATCAAATATCCTAGCTGAGATCCATACTTTATAGAATTGCTCCACTGTATTGCAGCATAAAATTGGAAACACGTCTTTGGCGAACTTGACGCCGAGAGTTGAGGGCGGTATCGAATAGTTGTGGGTCTCCCTGAAATGTTGCTGGGTATTTTATCAGGGGATAGTGCTTGGGAAGTGTCAAAGGCGAACACACAGCAACAGTTACGGGTTCTCCGTTTCTGTCGAAAGTAAATGACCCGACATCTTGAACAAGGTCTTTAATGGGTTTTGGAGATTTGTTCCTATGCATCCCGAGGTTAACCTCAACTTTCACTCCCTTGAGAAATTGTCTCAGTTTCAAGAATTGGTCTGGCCTCAAGCGCCTGAGGTCGCTCCGGTTTCTGAGGTGCAAGAAATCAGCGCAGACCTTTTCCAGCTCACCCGCCGGAAGTCTGACAACCAGTTAGAATTGGTAGTAGGAGGAATCCAAAGGGCGTACACGACACCTATCGTCACGTCCACGTTGATAACAATCCTATCAAAGGCAGGTCGGACGCTCCTAGAGGCCAAACTCAGTAAAATAGCAACTGTATTCGTGGCGGCACTTACTGAAAGTAACCTCGCCATAACTCAAGTGGTGCAATAGGCGGGGGTTGACCTAAAGTCAAGTTAAGAAGTTGAGTTAGTGCATGGAAGCAAAATCCCACGTTTTTCGCTCTTGACAAAGATTGATTTTGCCGTTGACAATATGCCCGCTTTTCTGGTGAGACATATATCAGAAGGGGGTTTCGCGAAATGGTCTAAATAGTGTATTCACTGCTTGGGAGTGGCCTGGACGAAGACGTTCAGCATATTGAGGATGAGGTTTACTTCGTTCTGACTTCGGGCGTCAAGTTTCTGGGTTTGTATATATCGTTGGAGGGTACTGCGGGAATCAGTTTGCATTTCCACTCATTACACTAAATCAACCTACCTGAAATCGATGGCGTTTACGTGCTTCATGTAAACCTGGACTTCACGCTTCTTCCTATCACTGTCCGGATTCGGGCCCCAAGGCACGACGAACTTTGTTCGCATTTGTTGGAGTCAAGTTCAGGGCGGGAGTAGGAATCAACGTACTGTCTGCTCCGGGAAGTATCTCATCGGCGCAAATAAGTTTTTCTTCCCATCGAATGCTTGATACCATTTGCTGAGCGATCGCAACATCAACAAATATCAACCAACTCACCAGCTCGTCGAGTAAAAATATGGGAGTAGGTTGACTGAACCCGCATAACGAGTTCATTCCCTTTTTTACTCCCAAGTTTGAACTCGCGCGATGTCTCCCACAAAGGTCTGATTTCTTCATTCCTTGCAATGAATTGGGCGCTCATGATTCACGAGGGGATAGCGTCTTACCGACTGGGTGACGTTTCAATCGGTTAGAGTGTCTAGTGGCTGGAAGGGCTTAGTCATACCGTCATAATGATGAACAACCTGGGTGGGGAAGTGCATCCTGAAAGAGTTGGTTTGCACCTCAACGCCATAAGCGGCGGGATTGAAATGCTGAAGTCTTGTTTGACGAGGCACGAAAGCCATTCCGGAATCACGGTATTGCAATTACTTGGAGGTTTGAGGAACTTCAGAGGGGACTGGAAAATCGAACTGAGGGTAAGAGAGAGTTGGAAGATAGCGGTATTTATAATCGACCTAGGTAGGATGCAAGAAGGAAATGTGATTGCGTTCACAGTTGAAGGTTGCCCACCACAAAGTTAAATGTGCATGCGTAGGGACGCGCGGTGGGAAGTCGTCAACTTGTTACAGCGCAGTCTTGCCAAGACGAACATGATCTGCCTCTATATGAGGCTGTTATCGTGGTAATCTGATGGAAGTGTCGGAGTTCAACAATCCATTGTTCGATTTGGCACCATACCCGCTTACTTAAGCAACGCATTACTGAACCACAGCAGACACATTGTGCACTCTCCAAACAACGAGAAGAAAGAAACGTGTTTTAGTCTAGAAAAATCAAAGATATTCATGAATGGCATTTTTCGGCTAATTAGCACACAAGCACAGGTCAAATTAATGCAATAGACATTTCAAGGGAAGACAGAGTCAACATAACCGCGATCGTGAAGAAAACGTGAGCCATAACAGTTCAGAGGGCGGAAACCTTACGCCTCAAGACGTCTTGGATATCTGAAATGTTTCTGATGGTATCAATTGTAGAAGGTCCAGGGAGGATCCCAAGCCTCTGCTTGGTTGTAACAAGAAGTTGTTGGACATTTGGGATAACACGAGGAATAAAGTCCATGATTAACTTATCCTGTGCACCTCGGTCAGTATTGGATGGTTCTCGATCAGGCAGACACATACATCTGGGCGTAGGACGGCCACGGCACGCTGCAGCCACCACAGAGAATTCCTGAATGACTCATCGCTTGGTTGCGTCTCGCCAACAACGGCGGACAACTAAAGTCCGCATGTCAGAAGGCGAAAGTAAATCCAGAAGAGGAATCAACTTACCCGATGGACAAGAGTCAATATCACCGCCTGCGAAACCAGGCACGGACCAGTCAATGGCATAATCAAATCGGGATTGGTATGTGCCAAAAGGTCTTGGAGCTTGGCGGCCTCTTGCGTCTGGAGAACCCCGAGATAGACTTCGTCCCACTCGTCAGGCTTGATGGGCGGGGTTTTTCGCTCTTGTGGTGGTTGAGCTGGTGGGGGTTGGGGGATGGTGGCAGGGTGTGACGCTTGAGGCGCAGCGATGGTGGTAGGGAACCATGTGTTGTGAATAGCAGGTGGCTGTGGGTGCGGAGGGGGAGCAGGTTGTTGTTGGGTATAAGGCGCATGGGGATAGGGCTGAGGGGGTGGGTTCACAGGTTGGATATTCTGTTGTTGACGGAGATGCGACTGGCTATGAGCTCCTTGGACGGTAGGCAGAGGTCCTGGGGAATTGTGCGATTGGGAAGACTGCGAGAGGTGATGGAAGCCACCAGTAGTATTGAGGCTCAGGAACTTGACTTGATCGGAAAGCGCCTTCACAGTGTGCTCGAGCTCACGAATAGCAGCCTGTACAAGTGGTCAGAGGAATGTAATAAGAGTTGGGAGAATATCTCACGTCATGACTTCGGAATGCCTCGTTTTGCCAAGCGGTCAACTCTGACTTGACGCCGTGGATTTCACCACGTAGCTCCCGTAGCAACTCTTGATGCATAGCAGATGTTTGTTGAGAGTAGACAGGAATGAACGTTTTTGCTATAGCATCCTTGACATGGCGTTCAATGATTGGCGTAAGGTTTGTCGCCAAAACATGGGCCAAGTGGTTCGAAATGTCGGGTCTGAAGAGGAGCTTTTCCATTTCAAGGGGGAGAGCCTGTATGACATGAGTTGACATTCACCGTGAAGAATTAATTGGCTGCGCACTTGAGTGATGTTGTCGACTAATCCCTTGCCCATCTGATCATTCAAAGCCGCTTTCACCTCGTTCTTTGTGATGCTCTCAAGGGATGGGAGGACCGAATTTTGTACCTCGTTCTTGACCGCCATTTCAACAACGCGAGTTGTGTTTCGAGTGAGTTCCGTCGAGATGAGTTTGAGAATCTTCTCTTGGCGGGTGAAATCTTCAGCTTGTTCATGAGCACGCGCTTCTTCCAAGCGTTGATCTAGTTAAGTGATCAACAGATCGTCCAGAATGAACCAGGGGACAGACTAGTACTACTCACTCTGTTTGTCCATCTCTTTCCCAATCAGTCGTCCAAGGCGATTGTGAAGACTCTCCTCTGTCTTCCTAATCTCACGCGCCAAAACTTGAGTAAGCGAAACCTCGAGTGTAGTGTCACTGTTAGATTTTTGTCCCTTCTCCTTGTCCCTTCCATTGTCCCAACCAATGTTCTTTCCCTTCGGTCCTTTGCCCTTCCCATCTGACGGACGACCATCATGGCTATATTCATTTTCATTGTCGGATGTTGGAGTGCGAGATCGTGCAGGACCGGAGGTGATAGGAATGTGAACTTGGGAGGTCGGAGGAATGGGTTGAGGGTGCCTAATTTGCTTATTGTCAGGAATGATTGGTTGTGGGAGTTGGGGTGGGGGTATCGGCGCGATCAGCTGATTATAGGGAAAGCGGGCAGGAGCAGTAGCAAGGGCTGAATCAAACCACTCCCGACGGATCAGGACCTGATCAACACCACTCGAGTGAACAGAGAACGCCACCAGGGCCAACTCGCCAGGCGGCAACTTCGCGGCAACGCATGCAGCATGGGCTTCAACGCCGTGAGGATCGGAATCAGCGGTAAGGATGACGAAATGAATGGTGGGTTTGGGTCCATAGAATTCTACGACCTGCTCGAAGTATCCTCTGATGCCCTCTTCGCCTCCGTAAGGAGTCTCCAGTGCCAGCTTGAAAGCGATCATACTCTCACGACGGCTATTGGCGATCCAAATGGTTTGAATGCGCGAGTCATAGTTAATATGCCCGAACATGTCAAGATCCTCGGTGTTGCCGTTAACAAATTTGATTGTAGACAGGACGGTCTTCGTGTTGATTGACAAGAGTTGGAAGATGGTACCGTTCTTTCGCCCAACAACGAGGCCGCCGTCTACAAAAGTAAGAGAAGAAGGAACATCCTCCCCACGAATCTTATGAGTCGCATAAGGAAGCTTGTCGTGCATATTCCAGATTGTCAACGTCGAGTCCTCGGAGATCGTAGCAAGGGCGCGTCTCAGAACATCAAAATCGAAAGCAGCAATCCTCTAGGGAAAAGATTGTAAGTTTATATAGGTTGAAGGTTCGGTAACCACGTACTGAAGGAACACTGAAGACTTGGCCGAGGTGATGAAGGTCAGAATGGGTCAAAGGTAGCTTGCTCAGGGCATGAGTGTTGGCAAGGTCGATAACATAGACCCTGTTGTCCGAGGCAACCGCCAACGTATCAGGATCTTTCGGGTGCCACTTCACGGCACGCAACGCCTCTGATGTATTCGTGGGCGGAACACAAAGAATAAGCGTTCCACTGGATAGCTCTTGATTAGACAATATCAAAAGCTGTCGCGAAGAGAAAACTCACGGTACATCATCCTCGATTGTCACCGGAAGCTCCCAAACGACAAAGCCACCATCGGAGGTTACCCCTGCAAGCCTATTACCGAAAACTGCCATATCGGTCACGCTTGAAGTCAACGGGAAAATATTCGGCAACTGCAAAAGTGTACGATCTCCACTCGCTCTCGAAATGACACGAACACGGCCCCTCGTCATGGCATAAGCGACCCAATGCGTAGCCCCGATAGTCGTTCCAGGTAAGAAGACGGAGTCCTGCTTGACAAGGGCAATCGCGGTGGATTTAACAGAATCATGGGGAGCCTGGATTTCCTCTAATGACTGGGATACGTCAATGATGATGGTTTGAGACTGAGGACTCGGGCTCAACTGTGCTTTGTTGTTCGCTTTGGTCTGATGGATGGGGCCTTTCCGATTGCCTCCTCGAGCACTAGGTCCAGGAGAGCTTTCCTTCTCCCGCCGCCCGCCCACCTGTGACGCATTTGAAGCGGGTGGTCCTTGGGTAATGAAACTATCAGGTTGGCGGGGTTGAGGTCGCTGAGGTTGGGATTGGGGCTGGGGCTGGGGCTGGAGCTGGGGTTGAGGTTGTTGCTGGATAGGAGGCTTCGGTGGAGACGCTCTCGGAGACGCTGTGCGATTGGGAACAGGTTTTGTGGTGGTCGGAATAGGTGGCAATGGAGCACGGCTCGACACCTGCTCTCCCTGAGAGTAATCATTCCCACCAAGGTAAGATTCATAAGCTGAGACCGGTGCCTGCACCGAAGGTTGAACAGGAGGTTGGGGAAGCTGCCCTCGAGAAATATTTTCAAGCAGATTCTCGACAGACTGTCGCTTGGGATCGGGAACAGTTGTCCAGGAAGAATCATCAGTTCCACTCGAAACGTTGGAAGACTGAGGGACTGGTTTTTTCCTCACAGAACTTGTTGCGCTGGAAAGATGGTCGAAGGGAGAGATGAAGTCGAACATAGATCTGCGAGGGGAGGGTGGTCTTTGGTGCTGAGCCGGAGGAGAGGTCTGTTGTTGCTGCTGTTGAGACTGGAGTGGGGCAGCAGAATCAGGAACTCGGGGCGAGGTCTGCACCGGTTGTTCGGGCGGACCATAGGGGCGGTACTCACTCTCGCGAATCGAAGGAGCAGAAGGCGGAGAGGGCGCCTGAGGCAGACTCCTGACGGACTCAGCATAATTGCTGCGAGGAGGATTGCTAAACATGATGGCAAGAAATGGTTAGCCATTGTTGAATCACTTCTAAAAGCACTTGAGGCATTGACCCCATGAGGCACAACAGGATACACGCGACAAGGGGGCGGAATAAGGGAACAAAAGTGGTAAATGATACGTACCCAGCCATGAGTTGCTCTAACAAAATTTTGCCCTGATTTTCATTGTGACCTGGTGAAGCATTCGAACGCTGGGAAGACCCAGGTGGTGTTGGCACTTGTGTGGGCAGAGAAGGATTGGACACCTGCGCAGGTGGTCGACTCGACACCGCAGGACCGCCAAGCAACGACAACAGGGCGCTCTGGCGATCTGAGGCAGTCGCTGCTGGAGCTGAAGCGGCAGGACTTGGACCGTCTGTCAAGGCCATGACTGGAGTGACTGGTGCCGACGACGCGGTATGCGTGTTATCGGCACCTTGAGCTGATGGTTGAGTGGGCTGCTGAGGCGACAATCCCTGTTGTTGTGGCTGCTGCGTAACCGGCGCAGTGATGTTCTGGAAGAGAGCGTCGATCTGATTAGGAGAGGAGTTATTTGGCAACTGTGTTGGGGGTGTGAACTGCTGGTGAAGAGCCGGTTGAGGGGGAGGTGTTGGGCCCCTTGAAAAGAGTTCGTGGATCCCTGCTCGATTGTTATCCATATCCGAGAGGTTTGGAGACTTGACAATTTAGCACACTAGATAGGAATCGAATCGACGCGGGCTCTGCAAAGTGTGGACGATGTGGGGAGAGATAGAGATGGAACAAGTCTCAATTTTGGGACTGCACCTCTGAATACGTCCAACACGCCAAAGCCACGAGGCTGGCACTGTCCGGCCATTGCCGATCCCCCGATTTGGATGGAGGGTCAGTGCACACCCACTGATTCCTGCAAAGTTATCGTGTCCCAATCTTCATGAGCCGCTTGAAATCGCCCAACCATCGATGTGGGAGGACCAGCCGCACTCCATTTCCAAGTTTTGGAGGCTCAATATTCGTGGGATAAGTTTGTGATCCACACCCGACGCCAGAGTCAATGACATCACTAATTCGAATTGCATACCCGACATCCCCATCCTCCTTCAGTCCAAGGCTAGAGGCGGCAGGAACGTAGAAACATTCGCCCGACCATAACATTTCTGATATTTCTTACACTCTCTTCCGAATGCGACGGCTCGCGAGTAGAAATAGACCACTTGCGTACCTAGGATTCACCAAGTATGTTCTGGCCTTGCAGCAATCATTATCTTATCGAAACGGAGTAACTAAAACAGCCAACTCACAACACTGTCACTCTATTACTGAGCCCAAGGCAACGCAGTTCGCGTTCTCGCTCACATAGAGGAACAATAGTTGCGGTTTTAGAACTTTTCAACACTGGACCCACTGAGATATCCGAAGCAATGTTGCAAGTGTTGGGTGTCTCTGGCGTATGAAAGGCGAGAAAGGACCCCGTATTCTATCTATGGACTACACGCGTAGAACCGCCTTGGGGTCGCGTACTCTCATGTTTCGACGACTGATAAGAAACCAAGCTCCGAAAGGACCCTGACCATCCCCACACGTCGTGCATGGACCCACAATTAGAAAACCGAAACTGAATCAAGAGGCACAACAGGACACAACCCAACAGGGACAACCGTGAACCAACAGTCATTAATCATCTTCTAAGGAGAACAGGCTGAGGCCCTGTGGCTTACCCGTGGAAAAATGTATCTGACATTCGCCAACTTCGAAGAACGACGACCAGAGCCAGTGGCGGCATTTGAGAAACACCAATAACTGACCCGTAGAGAATCTCGTCGAATCGCATGGACTGTGTCTTATCACTTCACTCCAAAGGATCTGGACTTCAGTCTTATGTACTCAGCTCACGTCGTGCCGATGTTGCCTACAGGGTATAATAACAACCCCAATTGACTCCTCGGGGGGCTGTGAGTTCAGCGCCTCAGCGACAATAGCAATGGTGTCGTTCATGCATTGCTGCCTCAATGGGTCTCGGCAGCTAGGCTTGACAGGTCTTTCAACTGAAAATGACAGGGGACGGGATATATTTTTAGGGAATACTCTCTTGTTGGTTACAGAGGAACAAGAAGGGTGGATAGGGATTACTCATTTCAGAAGCCTTCAAACAGACGTTCCTCAAGAATAACACGGCTGCGGGTCAGGTGATAGTGCTAGGCACCGAATACATAACCAGGTTTTACGACAGCCGATGCGGTCTCCGAGGAAAATAGGCTTGCCCGTCAGAAATGCATTCTCAGGCCGCAAGAAAATGGCAAGAGGCATCAATGTGCCACACATCAGTTGGGCAAGAAGCAAATGTATTTCGGCTGCGAGCAGTTTCAACCATGCCAGGCACTTCCCATGGAATCAACTCGAAACGCAAAATCCTAATGATGGTGACACTCACGCCGCCTAATGAGATTACCAATTGAGAGGAGAAGTTGACCATGAGCAACTTCCTGAATGACAGTACCAGTATTTGGCATACCCTTCAGGTTGAATCATGAAGTAATCAATACTCCACTAGGATTTTTCTGGATAGCCAGTAGTATTTCATCACGTGGACTGAGGGGTTTCTTGGATGACAGGTGGTAATGCAGTCAGCTCACATAAGAAATGATCCAAACCCGACAATGGCGATGGGGATCACAGCACCTGATGTTAAGACAACCGATTTGGCGTGAAGCGGCGCCACAAGTCCACATAGACGAGTTCATCACAAATATTGGTAAATAGGGCCCAAAGGATATATATACCGATGTGTTCTGGCCTCTGAACGCCCAGAATCCTCTTGTTTCTCGACTATAACAAACGACCTCACTCACCCTCGAGTTACCATGTACACTGTATGTGATCTTCTGTGACACGAAGCACGAGTAGGGCTGATCAGCATAAATGACAGGCTACTACCATTGTTGATCAGCACTGCGGCATGTCCTCCTGCAATTGTGGTGCCTCGTAAGTTGAATTGTTTTGATGTTGCACTCATACAGGTCTCATGCCCTCCTAGTTGCCAATGCAAGCCCGGTGAATGCAAGTGCTGAGCATTTCTGCTGCAATCTTTTTGTGTCGAGTTTGCCTGTTGTATGCGCTATTTGCCTCGTATGCAGAATAAAGAAATGCGTAATAAAGAAATGCGTTATTGAGGGTTCGGATCGTGTTATTGTCCGTTACGCGTTATATAACAGAACTAATGGGTCAGCTGCCTTGCTGCAATCTGCTTCAGATCGAAGGATTGAAGATGAAGCACCACAAGAGAACATACCGATTTCCTCGTATCGACGTGATCGCATGGGATCTAGCTCCTTCAGTCGTACTAAAAGCATTTGACATTCTTCCAACAGTGCTTGAGCATTAACCTTCTCCTTATAATTCTTTAACAGCATGTGCTTGTAATGAACAAGTGATTCCAGGCACCCTGTTTCCATGAGAATTGGTGATTGCTTATCACAGGATATTCAGGGATATTTACACTTGCTGTCAGGTTGTTCCGCCAGTAGTTCTTGAATTGTCTCCATTTCGCGCTCCAATATTTCTTGACTGCTGTCTATCAAACATGATTGATATGGTGGCATGGGCGTGCAAAAACAGAGCTTACCGTTTCCAATGAGCCATCGATGATATATCCAGACACTCTGGTCATGGGGATCAGTGTACATCGCATCTCTGATGAGTTTGAATTCTATAAATGATAGGTGAGTTGCGGTTGCCTCCCAGGAGCGCATACACACCGTTTTCCTTGGTCCTTGATTCACTGAGCTTGCCACTGGCCCATAAGGATGATAGGACCTTGGATCTTTGGTGCCATGCACTGAAGTTGGAAAAGTTGGAAAGGATCTTCTGCTTGGTGTACGTTAATTCTGTCTTCGGAGGTCGTGGTCTCGGCATGTTCGCCAGAACATATCTCCTGTAATCCCAGGCGTGGACTTGGGAGTACGTTAATGGGGTTGGCCATCAGGCCGAAAGGAAGACGCACAATTCCTTGAATCAGCATCAAGCATTTGTTCAACGACAAATAGGTCTTTCTCCCAAGCTGCCTTTTTCCAGCCATCCATCTCTTCTTCATCAGCTTCTCCTGGGCCATGTGGAATATTCTCAAGACACCATCGTCGGTGGTTCCATATCCAGTAGACCTTAGGATGCGTCTTGAGAGCACCCATTGTCATCATTAGATCATTAATGAGGAGCTGGTTGATTTGGTCTGGAGTTCTAGGGAGCGTCAATAAATAGTCTGGGTGGGATGTCTTTGATCTGACCTCTGAGGAAACAAACCATGAAGTAGGATACTCCGTCGGTAGTTCCAGACTGTGTAAAATTCTGGGTTCACTTTGAGGAGCTTGGAGGTCAAACTAAGAGCATCCTCGGACCAATCCTTTTGCTTCTTCTACTTCATTACCTTGTAAGATTCAAGTGTTGCTCGTTCAAGTAACCGTTACACACCCGGGATAGGACTTGTTCAGTCAGTGCGAGATATTCCGCGATCTGTGCTTGTTCTCGTTGCTTCTTGGCTTGTATGTCCTCCTGTGTCTGGCGCGTACGTTTGATTCCATGCTGGATACGTCATCAGTGAAATGATAAATAATGGTCTCATAGGCAGTCTGACTGACCATGGTTGTTTCGGAGAAGGGGTAGGAGCGTGGGAAAGTGAATGAGGTCCCAAGATGCTGGGAGGCTCTCTGGCTGGTTTGCAGTGACGACGCGTCGAAATGCCTTCAGTCGCCACAAAACCAACATCTTACGAGGATCTTTCTTCCATCTTCCCCCTCACATTCCCCGTTCCTTCGCCACCCACCCACCCCGAACTACTCACTTCCAAGGATATCCATCGTGAGGAGGACCTTCTACGAAATCCCAATTCATTCCGTGCATGGTGGACGGTTCTTCAGGCAACGCGGGAGAATTATGCAGCTCAGGAAAAGCTAGAACGTGGCCTTGAAATTCCTGAGGAAGTACGAACTCTCTTGGGTCCTCTTGCCACCTCTTCTGCTCGCCTAAGCCTTCAACGATTGACATACCTCTATGAATCGGCTCTTGTACACTTTGCGGGTTCTTTCAAGCTATGGAAGTCCTACTTGATGATGCGCATGTCTTTTGTATGCGGAAGACCCGTCGTCAAAAAGAGGGCTGGCGGAAAGAAGAAGCTGCCAGACATGAAGGATGCCCTCGAGGATGAAGTCGAGGACTTGGAAGAATGGGAGGGGCCGTTGGATCCTATTATTGGCTGGGAGGAATGGAGGAGTCTAGTTGCGACCTTTGAACGGGCGCTCATGTATTTACCAAAGGTTTGTTCCCGAACTCTGGACAATCCGTGCATTTTGTTCACAACTTTTCCTCCAGCTACCACGACTATGGCTCATGTACACGTCAATTTTCTTCCATCCTGCATGTCCACCCAATCTTTGCTACACTCACGCGCGACGAACATTCGACCGTGCCTTGCGCACCCTTCCTCCTTCTTTGCATGCGCGTGTATGGACACGCTACCTGTTATGGGCCGAGAGGAAAGGTGGCGCAACTACTTTTGCGGTGTACAGGCGCTACCTCAGCGTCGATCCCTCACTGTCCGAACGATACGCCACGTTGTTGTTGAACCCCGTCAATTCCGACCCACGCCCTCTGGAAGCAGCCAAGCTCCTTTTATCCCTGGCCCGGAAAGCTTCTAAGGGAGATTACTCCAGCCCGGAAGGCAAAAGTCCCTACCAGCTCCTTGAATCTTTCATCGATGTCGTTGAGAAGTTCTCGGAACAAGTTGGGCTTGATGTGGAGGATACTTTGGAATCCAACAAGGCCATTGCGGAAGCGGAGGAGTCTGCCAAGGAGATTCCAGAGCCAGCATCAATTGACGGGAAACTCATTCGAGTTGGTGGACCAGCAGCGTCTGCGACGGTCAACGGTAACACGGCTAAGCCCTATGATCCTGACGAGGATCCACTCAACCCAAGGAAGCTGAATATCGAAGACATAATCAAGAAGGATGGCTTGGGTGTTTACAAAGATCAGGCTGGACGACTTTGGACTGGTCTGGCAACTTACTGGATCAAGCGCGCTGAATTCGATAGGGCTAAGCATACTTTCGAGACTGGCCTCAAGAATGTGCTTACGGTTCGTGACTTCAACCAAATCTTTGACTCGTATGGCGAGTTCGGACAGTCTCTCATGGACGCCCTCATGGAAAGTCTCAAGGATGAAGAAGACGAGGAAGAAGTGGCTGAAACAGAGAGGGAGCTGGATCAGCAAATGAAGGATTTCGAGGAGTTGGCAGATAGGCGACCTTTCCTGCTTAACGATGTGATGATCAGACGGAATCCTAATGACGTGCAGGAATGGGAAAAACGAGTTGCGTTGTGGGGAGAAGACGATGAAAAAGTTGCAGAAACCTATACTCAAGCCCTCGAAACCATCAATCCTCGCAAAGCCACACCAAATCTCCACCGGCTGTACATATCCTTTGCTAGGTTCTATGAGGAAGGGGGTGTATCGGGCCAAGCTGAAGCTGACCTCGACTCAGCTCGCAAAATTCTGGAGAAAGCTACGAAAGTCAACTTCAAAGCTGTCGATGACCTTGCCGAGATTTGGTGTGAATGGGCAGAGATGGAACTTCGACATGAGTGCATCATCCACTGACATTTACCTTCTTTCGTATTACTGATCTTTAAATCCCAGGAATTACGATGAGGCCATTCGAGTCCTGCAACGTGCCGCTGCTATTCCAAAGAATCCTAAAGTCAACTATCACGATCATGTCCGTTTATACTTATTGCGTTCATGTTCCTGAGACTGACTCGAGAACTGGGTAGGCGCTTTCTGCCCAGGCCCGCCTCTTCAAATCTCTCAAGTTGTGGTCGTTTTATGTCGACCTCGAGGAATCCATAGGAACAGTGGAATCGACCAAAGCGGTGTACGACAAGATTCTTGAATTACGCATTGCCAATGCTCAGATCATTGTAAACTATGCTGCTTTTCTCGAAGAGAACAAATACTTCGAGGAGAGCTTCAAGGCGAGGCACAAAGTCATGCACGACTACTGCATGTGCTCACTTGCTTGCCAGGTTTACGAGCGGGGTGTTGAATTGTTCACTTTCCCTGTATCCTTCGAGATCTGGAATATCTACTTGTCCAAGTTCGTCAAGCGTTATGTAAACCCGATTTCAGATCTTTCATTCCGACACACTTCTAATTGGTCTCCAGGGTGGTACCAAACTTGAACGCGCACGAGACCTTTTCGAACAGGCACTAGAGAAGTGTCCACCCAAGTCATGTAAACCCATCTTCCTCATGTATGCGAAACTGGAGGAGGAATATGGTCTGGCCAAGCGTGCGATGTCGATCTACGAGCGAGCAACTCAGGTCGTCAATGATGAAGACAAGTTCGAGGTAAGCACTATCTCGGAACTTGAAAGGTTGTGTGTTATAGACCAACTTTGATAGATGTTCACAATTTACATCGCGAAAGCTGCGGAGAACTTCGGGCTACCAGCCACCCGACCCATTTACGAACGCGCTATTGAAGGTATGAATCTACAATACGCGGAAGTCATTCCAAGTGCCTAATTTTAACTTCCGCAGTTCTTCCGGACCGTCAAACTGCCGAGATGTGCCTCCACTTCGCGGCTCTCGAACGCAAGCTTGGCGAGATCGACAGGGCTCGCGCGATCTATGCCCACGCTTCGCAATTCTGCGATCCTCGTGTTAATCCACGCTTCTGGAGCGAGTGGAATTCATTTGAAATTGAGACGGGCTCAGAGGACACGTTTAGAGAAATGCTCAGAATCAAGCGAAGTGTGCAAGCACAATTCAACACTGAGGCCAGTTACCTTGCTGCTCAGACGCTAGCAACTAGGCAGGGCAGTCAAGGGCCAAAAGAGGATGAAGAACCTCAGGATGCCATGGCAGCTGCAGAAAGACAAGCTGGAAAGGGGCCGGCATTCGTCGCTGCTAAAACCGCAGGACCCCCGAAGGCTAGTGGTGAGACTCCTGGTCCTGCTCCTATCCAGTCAACGAATGCCGATGAGATTCATATATCGGATGATGAGGATATCTAGTTCGCGTCTATGTTTCTTGTACTTTGTATAGATTGTGCCTTATTCCCTCTGTAGTCTCTCTTTGAATGGGTTGTTTATTACTCGTTATCTGAAGCTGCTATTTTAGTTACACATCCTTTGGGGTTCACCTCGCTCACCAACCTCTACACTCATGGTCAAGTTTCTTGACCTCCCCCAGGACATCTTAATAGCTATCTACGCCTATATCACACCTCAAGACCTGCTCACGTTGAACCAGGTAATTATATGACACGATGATTTGTCCGGTCAAGTCTGACGGTGACAGCAGACTTGTGGCACTTTGCACTCTCTTGGGACCTCAGATTATGTTTGGCGTCAACTCGAGATTAGTTTACCTTTGGATACCGACGGGAAGATGCGCACGGGAGAATATCGTCCCTTTTACCAGATTCGGCGCAGTTTGATAAATGCCCTACGAGTTGGAGCCAGCTGGGGAAGCAAGTCTACTCAGATTCGAAGGTTGGCTCGCATTGACCATGGCAGCCTCTTGTCTCCGGTCCAACTGTTGAGGGATGATTGGCTGGTCACACTCCCGATATCTGTCCGCGTGGCTTCTGGACGGGGACCGTGGCGCACTGTGCTGCTAAGGTGGAAATTACGGGAAATCCCAACAAGTTTGCTGCGGGAATTCAAGATGACGGTGGCAATGCTTCAGTCGCCTTGTTCGACAACTCCAGAGCCTCAGGGTTAGAACATCTACTGGTCAAAGATCTAATCAGAAGCTAACTCCTTGCACGTTTGATGCAGACGGATTCAAGTCTTTCACCTGGCGCTGACTGATGATTATTTTTACGAAGACACACTTATGTCTACGCTTAGGCGCGTCCTTGAAATATCTCCCACAAGCAGCTTTGCCCCAGGTTACGATCCTATGAAGCACCAAGGGATTTTCGCCGAGATACAGGTGAACAGAAACATTGTCGCGGCATCGCTAGCAAAGACCAATCGATCTGGTCCACCACTGACATACCAGGTCATGCTGGTTAATGTGGATACCCATGCCGCTGTCGTGCTCAGACAGATCTAGTAGAGGTTTGATAATAGCTTTTTTTGCCTTCCAGAAATCGACATATTCATGGTGGAGGACTAAGGACCTCACAGGTTCGCGATTTGCATTCAAGCTCTTCCCCGAGCACGTTGCAATCTTGCCAAGTTGAACGAAGGCTCCCTTTTCTGGAAAGACATCAAGGACGTGATTCAACCTAGCCGTTCACTCTGTCCTTCGTGCTTCCGACGGGATATCTCACCTACAACCCTTTTCATTGACAAGCTTCCCATCATAGACATCGGGTCGTTGCATCCTCCCCACACTTCCGAGTTCTTTTCGACGTCTTATGACATCTTATTCACCGCTGAAACACTGCGGACGACGCAAAGTACCCTTGGCATGCTTTCGCATCGTTTGGAAAAAATATGTTTCTTTTCGATTGGCTCTTGTGCCAACTGCCAACCCTCTCGGTTCCCCGAGCTCAAGAATTTCCCCGTCGATTTCCGTCGTGGTCTCTCAATGAAGTGCGGCACGCACATGGAATACCTTGAATTGGGAAGAATGGGCTATCGGATGATCTGACTAGAGCAGTTGTGGGAGACCGATGAATATAAATTGATGAAGGTGACACTGCCAGAGCCCGGAAAGGGGAAAGGATTCTTGCTCATGAATTGATCCCGCTCCATATCACCCTTCCTTTTTGAGTTGCATAAGTGTATCATTATTTGGTTTGAGGAAGCAACATGTCAGATTTGTTTCAGGGAAGTGTATATTTTGGAGTTATAGGATATTGGCACTAGAATTCTGTTACAGACTTCACTTTGTGCCCATTAAGCTCTTGGAGCCTTGGTTACAACTTGGGTTCTGTGGATCCTATTCAGTTTAACCTCCGTTCCATCTCCATTGGGCACCATCTCTCTGGAAATGCTGTTCTCCATGCCCTCCCTTTCATCACTTTTTTCCTATCAGAATTCTTACCCAATTATTGTGCTCTCTTTCTATTTATCCATGGTTTTTCCCTCCTTCCCTTGATTGTCACTTGCCTATCTAGGCTTACCTGTTATCTGATGTTTCACCTCTGCCCTCATCCTATCAGATGACCAGATGCCATGTGGACAGGCTCCCCATCCTTGTGTCTTCACTGCCAATATCAACTCACATGTTACTTGTATTCTCCTTGGGGCAGTTATCACTGCTACTGCTTAGTTACTACTCTCCAGACCTTATCCTGACTGCCAGTATATAAGTAGGACCACAGCTGCCTATAGCAGTCAGTCAGAATATCATCTTAGACCTTTCTCCTCTCTCTCCTGCTTGTCCCATCTCCATCCAACCTCTGTCCATTTGTCCACTCAAGTCTATAGTTAGTCAAGTGAGGCCATTCATGGTATCAAAGGGGTGTAACACATAAGTTGAAGCCAAGGCCTTATCTTCTTGGTCTGTGAACACCCAACTCTGTCCACTTATGGTCTGCCCCCACATCTGGAGTTAGTTCTTAACAAATTTCATCTATACCCATAATTCATTGCTGTACATAAACTCCTTCTCCCTCCATGATAGTATGTGCTAGACCCAGTAATTTACTTTGCCTTCTGACATTGTTAAGAAATATTAAGTAACTGCTACAGACTTCACTTCATGCCCATTAAGCTCTTGGAACCTTGGTTACAACCTGGGTTCCATGGATCCTATTCAGTTTAACCTCTTTTCTGTCTCCATTGGACATCTTCCTTTTGGAAGTTCTCCCTACCATCCTCTTCATCATTCTTTCTCATCAGAATTCCTATCCAATCATTGTGCTCTCTTTCTATTTACCCATGGATATTCCTCTTCCCCTTGATTATCATTTGCCTATCTAGGTCTTATCTGCTTATCTGATGTTTCACCTCTACCCTTGTTCAATCAGATGACTGGACCCCACATGGATGGGCTCCCCACCCTCATGTCCTCATTGCAGATATCAACTCACATGTTACTTGTGTTCTCCTTTGAGCAGTTAACAATGTATTACCTAGTTACTACTTTCTGGACTTTATCCCAACTGACAGTATATAAGTAAGGTTACAGCTGTCTGTAGTAGTCTGTCAGAATATCAACTTAGATCTCACTCCTGCTTGCCCACTACAAGTCTGCCCTCAGTCTGGACTTGTCCTGTCTCTGTCTGTCCTCTGTCCACCCATCTGCTCAAGTCCATAGTTGGTCAAGTGAGCTACTTGCAGTACCAGAGGGGCACAACACATAAGTTGAAGCCAAGGCCTTGCACTCCAGTCTACAATGTCCAACTCTGTCCACTCATAGTCCATCCCCCCCCCCCCCCCCCCCTTGTTGGAGTTAGCTCTTAACAGTATATTCTGGCTTAAACTTTGGGTATCATTCCATCTTATGCCAACTACAACTCAAAGTATTGCACAAACTCAAGGAACTTCTATTCCAGAACTTATCCTCCCTTATACAGATCATGTTTATTCCTCAGCCCCTGCTTTACAACACCCTACCTCCCTTATGTCCACCACTATAAATACTCCCCAGCCCCAATTTTGGGACCAACCCCCTGCCAATCACCTGCAAAGAAGCACTGAAGAACCCCCAGACCCTGCAGACAATGATGATGACCATAACAATGACCCTAGTGTGGAAGAGGGTAATAACCTAAAACCCTAAAAGTCACTAGCAGATGCCCTAGGTCATCTCTCTCATACCCTCCACTCTTTGGAATATAATAACTTTGCTGAGCCAACAAACCCTCCTCACATTAAGGTCCATGAGCCTGACACATTCAATAGCTTGGACCCCCTCAAAATCCACCAATGGGTCTTCCAATGTTGCTTGTATTTTACCTCAAACTCACATCAGTTTCCAGATGACTTCTTGAGAATCTGCTTTGCTATCACCTATCTGTCTGGCACTGTGCTTGACTGGTTTCAGACCATCCTCATGTCCAAGGACCTTGAATGGTCAGACCACAATCTCCTCAATAGCTGAGATGTTTTTGTCATGGAAATAGAAAATCACTTTGGACTGGCAGATCCCTCCAGGAAGGCTGCTGAGAAGCTAGATACTCTCTGGATGGCTAGCAACCAGCCCATTCTCAAGTACAACCTTGAGTTCAACCACCTGGCTAGTCTAGTTGGCTGGCCAGACTTGGTCCTCTCCCATCATTATTACAAGGGCCTCCTGGATTGCATACAGGACTTGATTGCCACTTGGGCTGAAAGCAAGCCCAATTTCCTGGATGAATGAAGAGGGTCACTAGTCTGATTGACCAATGTCACTGGGAGTGGCAGCACAAGTGTAAATGGCATAGTGACCACTCTGCACAGCACCCAAGAAATGATTCTACTTTGAAGAAACCCAGCAATCTGTTTAACAACAGGTCTAATTCATCCACCACTAAATCCCCTCCTCATTCCACTTAGTCTGGCAATTGTCTGAACTTGTCCAGAAACACTCTGAGGTCACCTCTAGGTAACAAACTTGGCCCAAACAGCAAGCTCACCCCCCAAGAATGCCAACAACACTTTGACAACAACCTGTGTATGTTTTGTGGTGATGCTAACCATTGGGTAAACAACTGTCCACACAAGGTGTCTAGGTCTGGTCTTCCACCAGGCCTGTCCACCTCCAACCAGAAAGCTAAGGGTCAGCAGGCCCAAGCTCAAGCTGAGGCTCCAGTAAAAAACCCCTCTACTTCAAATTCCCCAGTGGGTTCAAAAAAATAGAGGGCAGTCCTCAGGACTTTGCACAGACTAAGGACCATATTGAATTTGTCTGTGCCACAGAAAGTTTCTGACTCAATGTATCTGCTCTTTCTAACCCTCATGCCCTTCATGTTTCCCTTTCCTCTCCATTTTTTGCTTGTTCATCTGCCTCTGATCTGCTTTTGTCCATTGGGACTGTGACTGCCTTGGTGGATAGTGGTTCTACACATTGTTTCATCAACTCCTCTCTCATTCATGATTGCTCAATCCCTACATTCTGTGTTGCCCCTATAAAACTCTGACTTTTCAATAGCTTTTCAAATTTGCACATTACTGAACTAGTGAAAATCCCTGTTACATTTCCTACTGGTAAATCAATGACTTTGGACTTCTATGTCACTTGGTTGGATTTGTCTTGCTCCATGGTTCTCAGTCACAACTGGCTCACCTGCTACAATCCATTGATTGATTGGGTCTCAAACAGTATATCATTCCAGCCACAACAAGTCATTCCAACCCCTGCTCTGACTTTCCACACCACACTTTCTGCTACTCATCTGGTCCATCCAGATTTGCCTTCCTCCATTTCTGATCTGACTTCTACACCTGCCTTATCTGATTTACCTTCACTTTATCCTCACATCAGCTTGATTAGTGCTACACCTTTCCTGCATGCATCATGCCTTCCTGGTTCAGTTTCCTTCACTTTCAATATCCATCCTCCATCCACCTCTGCTGGGTCTGCTCAGCCCTCAGAGCCTGTCTGCTTGTCAAATGTTCCCTCAGATTATCACAAATTTGCCAATGTTTTCAGTAAGGTCTGCACAGATACATTGCCTCTGTACCATCTGTATGACCTTAAAATCAATCTGGAAGAAGGTGCTAGTCCTCCTATTGGGACTATTTACTTCTTATCCCAGGTTGAGCTGGAAGTGTTAAGGGAATTTATTGATGAATACTTGTCCATTGACTTCATTCACCCATCAACCTTACCACATGGTGCCCCAGTCCTCTTCATCTGCAAGAAAGACAGTTTTCTCTGCCTTTGCATCAACTTCCATGGCCTCAACAAGATCACCAAGAAAGACCATTATCCCCTTCCCCTGATTTCCAACCTTCTTGATTTCCCTCACAAAGCTTGCATCTATACCAAGATAGACCTCTGTCATGCCTACCACCTTGTCTGGATAGCTGAGGGAGATGAGTGGAAAACTGCCTTCTGGACCCACTACAGGTCCTTCAAATGGATGGTTATGCCATTCAGACTCACTAACACCCCAGCAGCCTTCCAGCACTTCATGAATGACATCTTCAGCAATTTACTGGATGTATGTGTCACTGTCTACCTTGATGACATATTAATCTACTTGGATGACATCTCCCAACATAAACAACATGTCCAGGAAGTCCTCCATCAGCTCTACAAGTATAGTTTATATGCATGAGCAGACAAGTGTGAGTTCCATTCAGAATCAGTTAAATACCTTGGCTATATCTTGTCCCCAGATGGCCTCAAGATGTCTGAAGACAAAGTCAAGATCATCCAAGATTGGCCCAAGTCAAAGAAGGTCAAGGATATTCAGTCCTTTCTAGGTTTTGCTAATTTTTACTGCCATTTCATTTGTGGCTATTTTGACATTGTAGTTTCCTTGACCTGTCTCACCTGCAAGGGTGCTCCCTGTTGCTTTCCATTTCCATACCTTCAATATGTCCAAGTCCAACTATGACACTCATGATAAGAAACTACTAGCCATTTTCAAGGCTTTCCAGGTCTGGTGACACTATCTTGAAGGCTCTGCCTTGCCAATTGATGTGGTCACTGACCACAAGAACCTTGAGTACTTTTTGACTACTAAGGTTCTGACCTGTTGTCAGGCTTGTTGGTCAGAGTACCTGTTGCAGTTCAACCTCATCATCCACTTCTATCCTGGATGCCTCAGGACCAAACCAGATACATTGACTAGATGATAGGACATCTATCCTAAAGGGAGGAATAATGGCTACACTACAGTAAACCCTCACAACTTCAGACCAGTTTTCACTTGAGAACAATTGCATCCTCTGTCTAGGCTACCTCCCTCATTTTCCCTTCCCTCCAAGCAGCTATGGTCCTCAACTACAAGCAGCTTCATCTTGACATTCTTTCTGCCCTTCCTTCTGATCCCCTTGCTGCTGAGCACATCCCTAACCCCCAAGGTTGCTGGTCTATGGATTCAGATGGTTTCCTCCACCTTGACAACTGCATTTATGTTCTGGATTCTAATGACCTCTGTTTGTGAGTCCTCCAGTACAAGAATAATCACATGCTTTCTGGACACCTTGGTCAGAACAAAACACTAGCATTGGTTTGTTGTGACTATACCTGGCTGAACATCTGCTCCTTCATCAAGAACTTCTGCAAAAGCTAAGTAACCTGTATGCAGAGCAAGTCACAGCATCATCAGCTGTATGGAAACCTCAAGCAACTTTCTATTCTGGATTGCCCTTGGCACTCCATCTCTATGGACTTTATTGAGAAGCTTCTCAAGTCCTCTGGCTTTGACACCATCCTGGTAATAGTTGACTGCCTCACTAAACAAAGCATTTTCATTCTGACACATGACACCATCACCTTTACCAAACTTGTCTGCCTATTTGTCCTCCACATATTTTCAAAGCACAGTGTCCCCTCACATGTCATATCTGATTGCAGCTCTGTCAGGGGACGCGCCCCTGTAGGACGCTATCTAGGTACAAGTGCTATGTTTTGTATCGCGGTCCCCTCTCTAGGGATCGTCCGGATCAGTGGCCGTACCATCGCCCTCCCTTTTCCACGATCGT